>JBBPUI010001431.1:0-10070 GCA_038094615.1 Heimioporus aff. retisporus | reverse complement strand
GAAACACGCGCCGTGAGTTGGCGGTGCGGTCGATCGTAGCTCCCTCACCCGTCGTCGTTGTTGAGCAGTGGGTGAGCCCTCGTGGTGGTGGTGATGGTAGAACCTTCGCGGCGCCCACGCCCACCGTCATGTCAGTCGCGGCACCGTCATCGCAGCACCATCGCCCTCATCGCTGTAATGGTAGCAGGGCCGTCGCAGCATGGACTTGCTGGTCACAACAGGGTAAGGTCTAGGCAACCCCGGGTGGCAGTGCTGATCCGTACCCACGGATACATCCACACCCACACCCCTAGGACCGGGGGTAAAATCATCCCACCCAACACACCGAATGCCGCGCCTACCATGCGATGTGGGACCAGCACTGCCGTGACAACCAACTCCCTACAACAAACGCGATGACCGCGCTATCATAGTTGTCGCGCCCTTTGTTGTTGTCGTCAGGTGGGACAAAAGGGAAGGAAAAAAGCATGGCGAGGCGGAGCGCCGGTGGCGGCGACAATGACGGCACCACGACGACCGCGTTATCACGGTTGTTGCGCCAGTACCATTGTTGTCGGGCGAGACAAGGGGGGGTGGCAAGAGAAGCAGCGGTCGAGGTGGTGAGAACAGGGGGACGAGGTGGTTGCGGCGACAATGGCAACAGCGTAGCGACCATGGTATCACAGCTATTGCACCGTTGTCATTGTCGTCGGGTGAAACGAGAGGAAGTGGCAAGACAGGGGACAAGTGGAAGAGGTGGTTGGGGCGGTAGCGCAAGTCGGGCAAGGTGGCAGCACGGCGGAGCTGACGGCGGAGTTGGGTACACGAGAAGACGGTGGCGTGCACCGGTGACTAGCATACCAGAGGACAATGAAGGACAGCGGAGCTGGGGACGCGAGAGGACGGTGGAGTGCGTCCAAGGACGGCAAGTTGGGTACGCGAGAAGACAGCGGCATGCGCCGGTGTCCGACGTACAAGAGGACGGGGGAGTTGGGGACGCGAGAGGACGGTGGAGTGCGCCCAAGGATGGCAAGTTTGGTAGAGAAGACGGCGGCGTGCGCCGGTGAGCGGTGTACCAGAGGACGGCAGAGTGCGCACAGGGACGGCAAGTTGAGCACGTGAGAAGACGGCAGGCGTGCGCCAGTGACCGGCGTACCAGAGGACGGCGGAGTGCGCCCAAGGACGGCAAGTTGGACGCAAGAGGACGGCGGCGTGCGCCAGTGACCGGCGTACCAGAGGACGGTGGAGTGCACCAGCAATCGGCACGGTCCAGACCAGAAGGTGGTGGGTCGCGCCAGGGAACGTATCATAGCGGAGTACCTGATCGTGAGCACTGACCCAACGAGTACCGGTCGTACTACCAAAAAGCGTAGAGTGGCAGGTGTGACAATGCGTTGTTCAGCGGCTTGAGCACATTTCAGTCTCCGCTACCCCTTTGTTTGGTTGCTATGTCCGAGGGCATCTGGGAATTGGCCTTTTCGAACATCCAAACAGTCAGCACTCAGAAAATGTGCCAATCAGGCTAATCTTGAAACTCGGACGCCGGACGAGAAGCCAGCAAGCACGGGTCGTGGCAGAGCACCGCCGATGACCCTGCGTGTCACGTATTGAGTAATACCATGACAATCACATGAGGCAAAAAACGATACAACCGAAACGAGTTGGAGATGCAAGGCAGGCACAAAACGAGACAGAAAAATATAGTAAGAGGGGGTGGGCGAGCCGCTTAAGAAAGGAGGTGGCTGAAGTTGGCGAAGGCATGGTGCCCAAATGGCAATGTCAGCTGATTGGTATAGCATAAACATGATTAAACTCAATGAAACTGACCAAGCAATCAATCACCATCTCCAAACCCAAACACATGGCTCTGGTGCTTTGTGGAGCAATACACTTGTAGATACAGGGAGGGTTGGTAATGTTATCTACTGTACATAATTATTTGAGGTGATAAGAGTGCAGTATTCCAAAAATCTCTCTCATGCTGATTCATTCAGCATAATATTCCCCCTGATGAATTGCTGGACCCGTCTGCATGTGTCAAGAAAGCGATCATTAGATTTTTTCTGCTTCTCAACAACACCTGACTGCCACCGCTCCAAGGCCACAATGTATGACCCTGCCACTAATGACATGAGTGGTGTCATTGATGTGTTGTCCACAGTGTCATCACACTTGAGGTCAACCCAAACAATGTTGATGATTGCATCTCGAAAACATTCATGTTCAAAGTAATGAACATCCTACATAAATGTTGTCAGTGTTTAGCATAGATAATAATTGTTAGACGTGCTGTGCTTGACTGGTCGTGAAAACAACCATAGTCAGTTTGCAAGATCAAAGCCTGGACCTTGCTTGCTCTGTAGCTAACCATGTCCAGACCACTACGAAGTGGTGGCCATAACTCGAAAAGTCGGTCGACGGATTGATCAGCATATGTTCGGAACGCTGTCCGGATGGTCCACACGATCTCTACGCAAGTAGTAGATAAAGGAGTGCAGGGTTGAGTAACCCTGAAGACTTTGAGGGACGCTTCTTCGATGACTGCTTTGTAAGTAGTATCACGGTCATGGTCCTTAATAGGAGTGACATCGACAGAAAAAATTTGAAAGTACAGTTTTTTCTTGATGGCTCATATGTATTCGCGCTTTTGTAACTGTCGGCTGGTCGTAGATGTAAAGGAGGAAGACGGGGTCTTCGCTAATTGTTGGCGAATTTTTGGTATCGCCAAAGTCAATGTACCCTTTTTTTGCTTGTTAATCTGAACGAGATCGAATCTGTGTAGACTTACTGGAATGACATGACTTTTTCGAAACGAGTCTGACAACTGTGTTTTGCCATCCACCGGCCATGCGAATTGGTAGGGCATGGTACCAGCCATGGCAGTCTGAGACGGGGCGAAAGTGGTGTCATCGCGTAACGGATCACCATAGAGGTGGGTGAAGGGGGGGACTGGGCCGGAAGGGGCCGGATATGGGTTTTGGGCAGCTGAAGTAAACGGGTATATGAACGATGGGGCGATAGGAGCGGAGGGGGGGTAAAATGGATGGGATTCTGTTGCGAATGAGGTGGGAGGGATCGGAGAGATTGAAGAGTCTGGTGTTTCCAAGAAGGTTGAGTCTGTCACCTCCAGATGAGATGGCGTCTGGTCCCTGGGCAGATGCCAGTAAACGACAGGGCCGGCAGGAACGCAGAATGCTTCTGGATCGAAGGTAGGTGGCCCGACGGCTCCATCGGCGTTTGCATCGCGGGTCGTTTCACCTTGCTGGGTCACGCTGCTGTCCGTGGGGTGGGGATACATGGTGGAGGTGGGAGCGAAATACTGGGCCGATTGCTGGAAGAAGTAGATCAGCTTATATAACGCGATAATTATGTGGCGGCACCTTTTTAGGGCTTGGTTAGATTGGAAAAGAAAAGACGTACTACACGTGGGCACGAGGAACCTCCGCAGCGGCACCTGACGAAACAATCAGCGCATGTCAAAAGTCATCGAAGACGCACCTAAGAGCCCTGCACGACCACTAGAACCACCAGACGAAACCATGTGCCCACCGATGGCGACGACGTCAGAAGGGTTGGGTGATGAAGTCTAAAGGATGGCTTAGCACCCCGCGACCCAGAACGAGTCAAAACGGGACGACACAAACAATGCGGCAAGCGTCGTATTCGATGGGGAATGGTACCGAACGGGCGGCACAGCAAGCGGTGCGCGAGGATTCCGCGTCAAGGCAGATCATCGCAACTGTCATCGCCATCGTCGTCGTCATTGTCGTTGTCGCCGTCATTGTCGTTGTCGCCGTCATTGTCGTTGTCGCCGTCATTGTTGTTGTCGTCATTGTCGTCGTCAACATCGTCACCACCTTCATCATCCTCAATCTCGTCATCGTCTCCAATGTAATCATCAGTTGCTTGATGCTCGACGTCTACTTGCACCGCAAGATCCGCCCCTTCGTCCGATTCTTCAGTCGCTTCTATAACCAACGCTGGGGCATATCTACCTGGTGTCTGGGAAAGATGGCCCACACCTATTCCTGCAAATCTCGCAAACATGTCACGGTCAGCAAATCTGTGTTCGTTAGCAAATGGAAGAAGTGGTAGATAGTTTATACTTACATATTGACATAGAATGCTGCCCAATCGTCTACTTCTCCAGGCAGCCTTGCCAGCGAGGGACCAGGTGCCAGTAATTCATTCGTGCGACCGCCGGAGAATGATGGAATTAAATGACACCTGCGAAGCACCAGCGATGGATCCAGGAAGCCGAATGGCGCGTGGTCGGGACGATCTGGAACAAAGCCTACTTTGGGAAGATGGGCCGCCTTGAATCCCCATTCGTGGTCCCGATCAACTCCAAGCCAACGAACCCAGAGGACTTCCAAGGTCTGCTCCGAGCAGGTCACGCCATCTTGAGAGAAGGATACTTTGATGTGGAACGCCTTGAGTACTCGAGCATACCAAAATGGGTGTTCGTTATCTCTCGATAGCATCATGATGGCATCCCTGCGTGCAATTCTGATGATATCGTGGTCCCGGCGGATGTCGTACGTCGTATAACTGATGCGTAGTATTTTTGACTCGACGGCCTTGTCTGTGTTTGTGAGCCGGATCGAGTTTCGTTGTTGGGGAGTGAAGATGCGCTCGTCACCGTCGTAGTCCAATCCTAGTAGTCTGGACAATAGATGGTTTTTCAGCATTTGGGTGAAACTCTCCTAAGCGGCGTTTGACATCAGAACAGGCTGAGTGGCACTCCAATGAATCATACCTTCACTGCAGGGTCATCGCGGTTCTCATAAAGCAACTGGGGGAGGTTGAATACGTTATCCTGTCTCACTTTGTTAGCCATGAAATGGTGAGTGAAAGGTGAGTCGTTCTCGTCATCGTCTGTCTCCTCCAGGGTTTGGTTGTATTGTCGCCTTAGAACCGTTTGTCGCCTTTCCTGCCTGCCAAACTGGGCCTCGACCGCTTTCTTGTTCGAACACCCATAAAACCGTTTGATCAATCAATGCGCCCTTTCACCCTTCATAGAAAATTAGTTTGCTGGATGGGGGTTGCAAACAATATCGACTTACAACCTGAGTCGAGTATGAATCAGTAGTACCAAACATCTTTATCATCTGACTGTAGTCTCCAAGCGCATGAAACTTGTATGTGTTGATGTTGAAGGATTTGGGGAGAGCGGAACTTCTCATCGGCCTCTTCCTATGGCCTGTTTGTATCTCTGCGAGCTCCCTTCTTTGCCTTTGAGCGGACTCTTGAGGTAGCTCCTTCGTATTGAAGGCGACACACGTCACTCTCTGAAACCGACGGACTTGTGCACCGAGCTGTCAGAGAGCCTGATTGAGTAGGATTAGGGTGTCATCTGTATGGAGCCTAAGTTTCACCAACGCGTGCCATTCAGCCAGCCGGAAGATCATGATTTGCACAATTTTTTCATGCTTAGGAGGAAGTAATCCCTCGAATACTGGCATAGCGCACTACGTACAACATTTGAGTAATATGGCTTGCGATTGGATGTTGTAACCCTGACCTGCAGAACGTTCTCAAAGTGCCACGCTGGGCGCTGACTAGTATCCGAAACGTTGTCAGGGAAATAGCGGATGGTCTCCCCAAAAGGTGGAACAGTCATGAATCTAAAAAGGAAAATAAGTACATTGTGTGAAAATCTTTGAGGGCGATTACCTTTCATTCAAAATGTCAATGTGATGGGGGTCGATTACATAGATTATGCGAAGTATGTGTTTCAGGATTGACTTCAGTACGCCCAACTTGAACTCATGCAATAAATCAACTACTAGCGTGGGGTAAATTGTAAAACCTAGATGCGAAAGCCGGTCTGTGAAAGCATTCTAGGCCGATATGGACCAAGTTAGCAAACTGGAGCTTCAGGGATGTTTCATGCTCACCACAGTGGGGACCAGTGAATGGGGCTTCAAAATGCGCTCCACAACCACACTCTTCAAAGGCTTGCCCAGCTCATACAGGGCACGCCTGGCCGCCTGCACAAGGTGATGCCAGTGTTGTCAGGCCTGCATCATTCTCGAGGAGAGATCGTTCAGAAATCCAAGGCGATGGAAGGATGTCTTTGGTAAATGACAATGAGGACATGGACAGATCCCTTTGTCACGTATGGTAGCCAGAAGTACCCTAGAGAGGGAGTGAAACGCCGATACTGAGTTCTTAGCAGTACTTCTCACTTTTCAGGATAATCCGCAGAATAGGTGAAAATTCGGGGATACACACATCTCTTGATGCCATCAAAACATTCAATTACTATACCATTGCGGTACGCCTCGACAAATTCTTCATCTAAAAGGATCCTCCACACTGCATGAAAGAGTTCCCGTTTGCAGTGTGTGAGAAGGTCCATGTTAATCTTGCGGTTCGTAATATTCGAAAGGAATCTGCGAATGGAATTGGGAAGCTATTTGCACCTTTGAGTAGCCATAAATATGCGAGGGGTTGCGCACTTACTTGCGGAACAAATGCAATGGGATGACAAGTTTGCGTGTCTACTGTGTGGTGCGCATATTTGGATAGATTGCCGAAAAAAAGGTAGACCGGCCAGGCAGACGCATGGCTGAACTGTGCCAGTCGCATTGAGTCTGACCACAGCATAATTCCAGCAACGACTCTTTCAAGCTGGCAGCCGTCTGTATGCCTTTGCTTCTGAATTTTGTCCTGGGCTTCATTCCAAGCTTCTGTCGTGTATAGCTCATCATATACAAATTGTTCTTCACCTGGTGGCCGCCATATCTGTTGTAGTGTTACTGTGTCATTTTTAATATGACAACTCTGCTGACTCACCTTTCTAAAGGGCATCAGATGAAACCGTTTGGCCAAGGGATCGACGAAGACGGCCCGTATGACCTCCAGGATCGGCTGATAACAGAATCCCTCAATTTTGAAGCTCTTTCCATTTCTGGTGCGGTTTTCCATCCTGGTGGGTATGGTGATGTCCACAGTCGTTTGTTTCCAGTTGTCCCTGGCAAAAGGGTGATCTTTGGGTAGTTGTTTTTGGGCGGCATCAAACTGGGCAGTAGCCATATGAGCATCAAAACCAGTAAGCTCCTCGCGGACAAAGTCAGGGGCTTGAACGACGTCGGTGACGAGTCGTGTCACCTCTGCAGCAGACTTTTGTTGACTGCCCGTCAGTGCCCAAGTCATCAACCGCCATATCAACATGTTACCCCATGGCCAAGGTGGTGCACGATCTGCAGAAGGGGCGGCCGGAGGTGGTCGTGATACCAAATCGCTATGGGAGAGAAAGTGATCCGGGTCGTGAGTTGGTTGGTGCCGGTATTCACGTGCGATACCAAATGAGTTGAACCCAGTCTGGAAAGAATCAAAAACATGGAGAAATACCCGCCGGACTGTTGAGGGTGTAGTCTGGGGAGTGCTAGTCAATACAGGGGGTTCGGGTAGCTGGTCTCGAAATCTCGCCGGCAGTCTGCGGATGCGGGGTCTGAGCAAGTGATCCTCAGGTGTCAGCTGATCTGGGGGTTCGCGTTCATTGGTGGAAGGCTGCAAGTGAGCGTTGAGTAAAGTTCAAGATACAATCTGGATTCACAAACCTGACTGGGAGAATCCATGCTCGCCTCTACAGATAGACCTTGATTGCAATGCGGGTGTGGGGCTGGCCGAGCAGTGTTTCCAACCTGCAATTCGGAGGATGGTGTCAAAGAATGAAACAGGGACTGCAAACTCACCTCGCTGGAAGATGATGAACCCTGATCACGATGGGGATGGGGGGGTGGCCGAGCAGGATGTTCAATCTGCAATCAAATCCGGAATTGGTATCAACGGCAGGATGACACAAAGAGTGCAAGCTCACCTCGCTGGAAGACCTTGAACGTTTTTTAGCTACATGTAGGGTAGCGCTCATTCTTGTCAACATCCGCGCATGCGTGGTCTGATATGTCAGGCATGTCAAATGGTGTTGATTGAGCCCTCGCTGAGAAGAGAACGTGCGAGAGCAATCCTCTCCACACTTGAACATGATACTCGATAGGAAAGCACCAGTGTAGAATGCAAAAAAAGCAAGGAAAGAGGGCTATGCAGCTTCGCATCGTCTGCCCATGCAGTGAGTGAAAGAAAGGCTGCGGCGCTGCCTTGCGGATTACACACCCCTTCCGACATACTCATCTGCTTGCACGCCTGAATCTGCAACGAGGAGCTGTGCACTAACAACGTGGGAGAATGTAGAGGATAGGACTTACTCGTGGATGTAGGTGGGGTCACCACATCCTGGAGCCCTGTTGCAAAAAGTACAGTAGCTACTGCACTTCCTGTTGCAAATTTCACTGTAGTCCATGCTCCCTCCTAGTTCATTCATACCTTGCAACATGCACGAATACTCTACATTACTAATACATTGGCCAGTATGTTGCAACAGTCATCAATAGGCAATAGGATGCGTACTCCATGCGGGTCTCGGGTACCGGGTGTGCTTACTAAGGTACGCGGTGCTTGTCTCGCCGCCTCCTCTCGTCACCATTGCCGCCGCCTCGCCCACCTCTGCCACCTCGTCTCACGACAACAACGTAAGTCGAAACAGAAGTTGGCAACACAAACTCATTGAATAGATTATATTGTCAAAATGTACTACTCCAAGGCCGCTACTAGTAGCATCGTTCGTAGCGTCTGCCCCACAATACTCAGACCACCGGCAGGCCAGCTCACAACAGCTTCTTCATGGAATGAGTGTGCTTTGATATGTTGTCAGATGGGGGCTGGGGCGTTGTGCTGTCGCGCTGATCAATGGCCCTTTTCCTCTTCTGTACGTGAACACTTTAGACATGATAGTGGGTATATGGCTTGCAAAGATCACTCACCCCGGTTGATCTCGCAGACGCCTGAGAGGCTTCCAGCCTCGCTTTCCTCTCCTCCTCGGTCTCGTACATAGACATCAAGTCGTCTGAGCCCATGCGGTTGGAGGCGGCTTCAGGCACAGGAGGTGGCGATCCGTTGTCAGAAGAGCCGCGGCGCAAGACTCTGTCTACATCCCCCCGAGTCACATCAATTCGAAACGTCTGTAAAATGTTGAGTGCTGTTCGTATGTCATTGATTGTATACTCACCACCGGCCCAGGATTCTCGCATTTCAGAGCAACCGAATGGAGGCTCACGCTCTGTGGCAAGGAGAGCCTAATCACAACTTTGTCTGCGGTGTCGTTCGCCATGGGAGAGAGTAACCAAGTTGGAGGTCCGATGAGGGCGCACTCACCACAAGCACCAGTTCCTCTGATTCGTTACCCGGGGTGCCACAACCTCTGAAAGAAGTACGCCGCCACTGTTGCATGGTTTCCCGACGGTGCAACGTGTTGCATCATTGCAAAGCCATACAGCAGAGTTGCAACGTGTTATCTGTGCCGGTGATGTATTATCTTGAACCCTTGCAATTAGGCGTATTGCAATGAAGGACGCACCATGCATGGGTAGTATATGGCAACCTTGCCATGCAATATCTACCAGCCAGGACCCACCACCTCTCCAATATCTGTGGCGAAAAGACACGACGACAACGACGCGGCGGAGGCAACGCACCTATATTGTACCACCACTGACAGTGAATACGGCACGTGCAACGGCCATGCAACCGTGTCTTCACCATCCCCTCTCATCGTCAGCAATGAGATGATGCGACAACGCCGTCGCGAGCGGAGGCAACGCAACTGCGTACCGCCGCCACCACGACGACGACCGCACAGGTGAGGGCTGCGCCTACTGCCACCCCCTCCCCATTCTCTGCAGCAGCGCAATGCAACGACGACCGCGTGCCTTCACCACCGCCTCCTCCAATCCCTCCAGCTCTCGTGCTGTGTGTACTCTCACTCGTCTACCGGTCGCAGCATGTGTGCCCGCCCAGTTGCAATGTTTCGACGTTGGTACGTCAGGTGCGCTACTCTCGAGTCTTGCAACAGGCCGCTTTGCTTACTCAGTCATTTACATTGCAGTAACTCAGTCTAGGGTGCGCATCCCATGTCTAGTTGCAACACTGTGTGCCACCACCATGATGACGATGATGGCACGCGCAAGCTTCACCACCCCCACTTCCTCTCCTACGATGCGGTGATGCTGATGCGAGTGGAGGCAACG
>JBBPUI010001430.1:0-10073 GCA_038094615.1 Heimioporus aff. retisporus | reverse complement strand
ACGAATAGGTGTTCGTGCCAAGGTTGTCCTACCCCAAATGAATACAACAGAATTATGAATGAAAAAATGCAGCGTACAGGGCAGATACTCAGGTCGACACACTTCAAGTTCTGGGTGCCTAGGGTATGACGTAGGTTAGCCTCTGCAGTATTATTTCATGTTTCATTTTACCATAAACATTCAGTCGACCGTCAACAACTCCACCTTGCTCGCGAGGCTTCATAGCTAAGGAACAAGTCAGACCTCACTACAGGCCATAGAGGCAGAAAGAAATATTACCGCATGTGCCAAGACTGTGCCAAGTGGTCTCGACGTGGTCTACAACATCCTTTACGATCTGTTGTCACTGGACGCAACAATACTGAACGCACCAGCAATCCAATTATCGATGGCCTCATCGTCCTCCCTTGAGTATTTAATATCATCGTGGACTTTGCGAGGGTCGTACTGTTCTCCAGGTTTGTGCCATGTACCCATGTGAATGCCAACGGTAAATCCGTTGGGCAGTAATTGCTTGGCGGTCCTGATGTCAATATCCTTGGCCGCAGCAGGGGAAGCGGGATGGAAATGAGGATGATGCGAGGTAAGTTCGCCTCGGAAGGCTATCCAACTCGTCGTGAGCAACAAGCTTGCAAGAAATGTCATGAATCCTACCATCCATGCGGCGAGCGACCTCACGAGTTTTCTTGTAACTCCAGCGTATAGGGGCAAAATCGGCCTTGTTGTTCATGAAACCACTGTCAAAGTAAGGTTCGATGTATGGGCTAGATGATGCGATGTGGATCTGTCGGGCTGTGTTGAGAAACTGCAGCCAGACGCAAAATATTGACCTACCTTTCCACGGCTGGCAGGGTATTCCTTGAGGAGAACGTGAGTTGGAGCTTGCAAACGCCACTTAATCCAATTTCATACCAAGTATTGGAACCTGCATGCCAGTAGTCAGCGGTCGATCTAGGAAACCACCCAGTCATACTTACATAGTCAGGTACTTCCCGGGGGGGAGCAACGAATGGTCAGCGTAAGCTGACGACGTAAAATGAGACGGGTCAAACTGGATTGGAAACAAACGAAACAGACCTCCGGAAACAATCGATCCGAACCTATTGCAGGATGGTTATCAAATAGACCACTGACCAAAATTTCCAAGACTCACATAACTGGCTTGTCGGGCTTGTCCTTGAAGTACTTATCCCAGAGTGCATTGAACTCGGGGCCCATTTCTTTGAGTTCTTCTTCAGTTGGGCGTATCTAAGTCCGTGATACATCTTCATCTGACACACGCATGACTGACGACAAACCTTGAACCCAGCATCAATGGCGTTGGATGACAGGCGTGCCTTCTCGGGGCTTATCTCCCATTCAGCAAAAAGCTAAATGTCACGTTAGTGTGTTGAATAATAAAGTTATATGGTTGAGTTACCTCCTTCTGCGCACTCTCGTCACCACGCAGGAAATCATCAAGAGTGATGCTTTCATTTGAAACACGATAAACTATTGGAATGTCAGTATGTACGACAAGTGCCACGGATGACTGGATGTGTCTCACTGGATAACGTTGTGTAATGATCCTGGTACTCTTCCCTGATTGTCACAAGTCAGTATTGAGATTCATCTATGGCCCTATTTCGCGCTACATGTCACTCACCCGACTCCGGGAAGGTCGCTGACAACATTGATGCCGAGTTGCTTCAGCAAGTTGGCTGAACCGACACCAGAACGCTCGAGAATCTAGAAGCGCGTTCGCGTAAGCTTGTAGGGCGCTATTTCGATGGTCCAAATATACCTGAGGTGTGCCCAGGGTACCAGAGCTAAGTACGACACATTTGCGCGCTCGAACCTACACACGTTCAAATGCCAAAAATGCGTGCATGGCTCTAATAGTACTCACGATTGTTTCTTGCACCGCAGCATTGTTTGCACGGTTCCTTGAAGGGACGTAGGCGACTCCGACTGCCTTGGTCCCCTCGAAAATAACGCGCGAGGCGCGAGCATTCGTTCGCAGGTAAAGGTTAGATTGGACGTCCATAACGCTGTGGACATATGCTACCGCAGGGCTCTAGCGTGACGGTCCTGCAGAGAGCGGACTGGTCTCACCGGTTGCAGCATCACTACGACGACCAGTGTGTCGATTGATATACTTGGCCCAGATTTCAGCGCTGTGCGCAGTATCAAGATCTGTTTTGCTTAATTATCTTTGACCTTCCACGTAAGCCATTATGTGTTACCTTGTATATCATCTGCCAAAGGAGGGTGGTGTAAGGGACGCCACGATGGGTAGATGAATAGTAATGCCCACCACTAAACGGGACACCGATGGCATGCGCAGCACGTAAGAAATCTTGGGCGAGCGGAGTGACTTGACCACCATTACTGATGGCAATAGGGCCACTGTACCCGTGAGTATCATTGTTTACCGGCTTCTGATAATTCTCGAGCTGCATCAATTATGAATTGAAATATTCCATTTTACACATGATCCAACATGCATACCCGCTTCATCAGTGGGAGTAGATCTGAGGAACTAGTCAACCATTATCCAAAACATGATACAATTGTCTCACCTTTAGCAGTCCAGCCAGGAGTCTTGAAGTCATCTGAATATGATAGATTATCATGCTTACACGCTTAGCAAGCAAACAATATTCATTTTACCCACCCCAGTCAGAAGCAGAGGCCTATCATATCAGCCGTGTCAGAACTCGATACTGTCATTTGAAGGGCGCGCATACCCTTGTATACATCTAAGAGGTATTAATCATGCGTTCACTGGTACGTTCAAAGCAGAATATTGTAGTCATACCTGGAAGTTGATACTGGAAAACAGTTTGTTAGAGTCGATGGGAATAGCGACCAATAGTTTTGTACTAACCTACTGCCACCGCCTTGTAAGCGAAATGCGCAAAGTGAGTAACGGTCCATCTATCCTATCAATGGGTGTCTTACCCAGAATATTGGCGCACCTGTAACACCAGGTGTCAACATCACCCCTGAGCATTAGCACAGAACGGCAGAACTTACGGGACGATACTCCGCCTTCCTCTAAGGTAAGGCGAAGGTTGGGAGTCGACGTAGAAAGTAGCCTTATCATTTCTGGATTGTTTGTCAAGACCACCAATTTCGATAGGCTCAGTGTCTACATACATCCCATCCTGTTGCATGTTCTTCACGTATATGCCGGGTCGGTAGACCCATGGATCGTCACGGTTGTTGGCACCACCTGCGAAGTAAGGGATAAGGTAGAGTTGATGTCTCGGCGAGCACTCTGACCTTCAATGAGCATGACTTTCAGGTTAGGGTCAGCATATGCCAACCGTCCGGCCACCACGCAGCCTGCAGGGCCACCACTAGAGTCGGGGTGAGAAAGACGAGAAAAGGACTTGGTGAAATCCTTACCCGCAAACGATGACATCGACTTCTTGAGGATGAACCATGGTTGATGGAAAGAGACTAGTCTGAGGGCTTCAAAGTGATCCGGGGGGGCTTATATACCGTAGAGTAACATGATCCAAAAGCGGGCATTGATATGACCTACACAAAGAGTCCACGCATCGCGTTGAACAAGGGGTCAGATGACACGCATGCTATTATTTTTTTGGGTAGTGTGAAGGACGAGTTCGCGCAGGGTCGGCAGACAGGGGCCATTAAAGTTGAATGTTCCACGACCAGTTTCCACGAGTTCGGGGTATTTTCACATGACCATGATACGGTTTGGGATACAATGTAACATGATGGCGGGGTTCTCTTGTCATCACGAAGCCCACCGCCTCTCGGCGTTCGAAAGATGATGCAAAATCGAACGTCAAGAATAACCCGTATGCAGGCAGGTCTCTTTATTTGCAGGCCAAATTCGATATAGTGTTCGATGGTCGGTCGACATCTTGTGGCAAGTTCGATGCGGTCCAAACAAATACCCCACAGCTAAATTTGTGTGTGCTATGGCTGCTTTATTGGGCGATCCCGCGCCGGGAAGAATTCGATGAATTCACGGACTGGTTGCCGTTGGTTGCCTGCAAATGAAATCATACTCAGTCTGCCCTGCGCTCGCCAGCCATTAAATCTGGTAGCTAGAACTCTAGGCTATATCAAATGACAGGACCTAAAGTCAACCAGTCATCAAGGAATAAGACTGGAAGAGGAATCATGAGCATGGCTATCCCAGGGCTCACAGGTACCACTGTGCGAGCGATCACCGACTTCCAACGCCCTGTCTTGGCGGTCAAATTTATTTGAGTCTATGTTGTTCCGGCTGACAGTCCCAGGCGGATTCTAATTAGACCGAATCCCCCGAACTGCAATCAAAAGACACCGTGAGCTAGGGAAAATCAGTGTGAAAAATTACATCGAATAACGGGTCACAAACTGCAATGTGCCAGTGTGGGCCCGTGGTGAGACCCTTCCTATCCTTGTGCTGGCCTGACTCGGGGAAGGACGGTACCCGTGCTTGTGTTGAAATTCCCCATCGTCGCTAACGATTTTCATTTCTCCGGCTCAATTTGTTTTCAGCAAGGATGATGATGTGACATCCCCGCTTGCACCAAGCCAGTGCCCGCCCTCACTTATCAATAAGGATTTGCAAATCCAGAGTACCTTCAATTCCATGGTGACGAGCCTGTGAGTGCACAGGAAGAGGAGTACCGGATTGAGAACCGGGACCGTATGAAGACTCGCCGCGAACAAAAGCAAGCTGTACCCGAGCCTGGGCGGACCAAAGGAAATGGGTAGACCAGACAGCTCAGACGTACCGGAGTCGTGCCGAGTCGGTACAAGCGCGATGATGATGGTTCCGATGAGTCTTTTCCCTCTTCACCCCGAACCTCGTCCATTGGGCCCTCCAGAGTTTTTCCCTCAGCACTTCGGACATTCTCTTTTCCCTTCTACCTGTGTACTTTTTCAAATCGACCAATACAAATGCACTGAAGGCCATCGTCCAGTCAGCTCCAACGAGTTCAAGTGCAGTACTATAGATGGTATCTTAGATTAACGTACGAAACAGACAAGTACTTAGCGAGAGCTAAACATGGTACAGGAAGAGAAGCAATATCGAGAGGGAATGGCAGACGCGCGGGTGGACGGGCAAGAACGTGCACCCACATGCGTGACGTCACGCGTCATGCACGGAGGACGAAAAGGGAGCGATATCGCTCCATTCACCTAGTCTTGCACGCGGGAGTAGCGCGGAGGGATGCTGTCTAGCATGCATATAACACTGCTGCTAGCTTATTTACTTGGTGCACAGGTTGGGTTGTACGTTATTACGAAGTAAGGAAAAAGAATCACAACAGACGTAATACGATCTAACTATACACTGAGTTAACCGCGCCGCCTCCACATTAAATGCGATGTCCCCCAGTCCAGTGGAGAAATATGACCCGCAACCCCTTGTGCGCGATTGAAACTACCTATGCAGTGTTGCCGTTGCCAGCGGCAAGTCGCAGTGCCAACACACGGTCGTCAGACACTATGAGGATTTCGTCGCGACTGGTTGGTGTGTTTCTGGTGTACTGACCATACCCGCCGGCCGCAGGGGGACCGTACCCGCCACGCCCATACATGGACGGCGGGAACTGATGGTACGGGTTGACTTGGTATGGCGTTGACGCATTGTAAGCATTGTGCTGCGAGTTCGCGGTTGATGTTCCTGACGGTGGGGTGTCTGCAAACAGCAGGCGAAGATTGTTTCCCTGGATGACTTGAGATATCTGCCCCGTTTCCACGTGTCGAATCTCCACAAATGTCGGCTCGAATGCCAGGACGTACGGGTATCTCATCGCTAAAATGCCATGTTAGGCCAAGTCACATCATTGTCTTGCTTCACACTTACCGAAACCGGTCGGCGAACCTTCCCAATGAACCATGAAATTTGGCCGTGATCGCCAACCACTTTTGTTGACATAGAAAGCAAATTCTTTGAACATCCAGTGTAAGTCCCCGCTGCATCATTCCATGCATGCACCTCTACTCTTACCGTCATAACATAGCAAAAATTCGTTATCGATCCGGTAGATTGCCATTGGACGCAGGTTCTCTCGTCTCCTCACAAAGTCAAGCGAAGCGTCGGATGGATCCAACAAGCTTTGGGTATCCAAACTTTCGAGGTCGACGATTTCAAAGCCTTTCGAACAACCCACGCAAAGCCTCGTTTTCAGAAAATGTATCGAGCTCGATTCAACAGGAATATAAAACTCCTGGTTTGCGTGTAAACCAGTGAATGGAAAAGCAAGATATAGGACGTACTCTGAAAAGCTTGAGTGTGTCATTCCCTCCCTGTAAGAGTTTACGGAATGTTGGTTTGCTCCGTCCGCGTATATTTTGGTCAATTGGCTCGAGAGTCTTGATCGTGCTGGACAGTGGACTCGACTTCACGACACAAACCAACGTCTTTCCAAGGCAAATACCAGCCTTGAAAAATGACGTATGAGATGATATACGCTTGGCACGCCTCAGGCCAGCCATTGGATCCATGGGATCAAGGGCTTCCAGGGGGAAAGTAATAACCTGTCGCTCTGGGAAAGCCTTAGTCATGACCAACAACAGAGGGGGTGAGGTAAAACATACCCGACAGTACGATCAGAAGTTGGTATTCCTCCAAAACATCAACCTGTGAAACGTCCAGCAACGCCAAGACTTTAATGGGGTCCCTATTTGGTTCCCGCAGGTCCGATAAGTAGATACCATCATCTGTTCCAAAAGCTATCCTTCTCCCGTTTTCTAGGTCGCTCTCAGTACAGTCTCGAGTCTTTGGATTCCAACTCACCAAAGGGAGCTGCGCAATTTACCCTATTAGTGCCCAAGAAGAAACCTTCAGAAACGGCGGTCGTATCAAAGGCAGTACTACGTTCCCTCAGCAAATCTTGCTGTTTTGTTATAGTCTCCACCCATTTGCGATGGCTCACGAAAGTGCTCGCCCATAGTGTTATTTGGTAAAACTTTCGTCCCAAGTGTATAAATGTAATGGAAAAGTCGCCTTTCCCATCGACCTTGACCGGAATCTGAGGCGGGTAGGGCGAACCACGGGTCATAATTTTCTTCGTGAGCTCCTTGTTCTGGGCGGAAATGAAAAGGAGCTCCAATGGGATAGGCTATGTAGTCAAATAATTTGTGAGTCACCAAGACAAGAAAAGGAGAGAATATACACGGCGATAGACTTTGTGTTGTTCATGCTTGGACTTTTGCTTGACCATTAATAATGCATGATCGAAGAGATATACCATCAGGTCACCGCTGTCTCCTTGGGAACCTCCGCGTTTGTTCAATGCACCTTTATAAACAAGCTCTCGAGAGGTATCCTGTAGTTTCAAGTCCTAAATAACAGAATGAGCTTCGGAGAGTGACACTAAATTAAAATGGATGCGCACCACTTGCTCTCCAGGCCGATATACCAACTGCTGGTCAAGTTGCAACAAGTTGAACCGGTTTTCGGTCTTGCCAGTTTCCACGTTGACCTTGGCGAGAAACTCCCTGATAATGCCGACGACTTGGGCAAGTGTTTGCTTGTCCGGATTGTCTTCTGGTGTGTGTTTGTTGACGGCTTCCAGCAGTAATGGATAACGTGCCAGGCGAGTTGTAGGTTTGGTGAGGTAGCCATTCAGTTCGAGTTTGCGGGACTCGGGGAGTCGTTCCGTGGTCTGCACCGCATGAAGTCGTGAGCAAGGTGATACAACAATGTGATTACGGGACGAACCTCGACAAACGCGGCAAAAGCAGGGTTAGCACTTTTTTCCTTTTCAAACTCATACTTTCCGTAGAGCTGGTGAGCACCGTATGACACAAAAGGGCCGAAGTGTGGCACTGCTTCGAGCAAGATATCACCAATACGCTCGACGA
Organism: Heimioporus aff. retisporus; assembly: GCA_038094615.1. Lineage (NCBI taxonomy): Eukaryota > Fungi > Basidiomycota > Agaricomycetes > Boletales > Boletaceae > Heimioporus > Heimioporus aff. retisporus. The sequence goes on along the minus strand of JBBPUI010001430.1, from coordinate 2,249 downwards.
CAGCGTACGATTTTTGGCGTTTGTTCAGCGCATCTCGGAGACGAGTGTTGACAACAATGATCTCCTGGATGTTCCAAAAGACCTGTTGGATAAAATCGGTACGACGGTCTGCAGGAATAATTTCGTTGTCCTTGAGGTTATTTATCCATGCCTGGAGAGAAATGTTGCACATAAAGAAAGCAACCAGAGCGGGGCACGTACGTCTCGAAGGTACTCCATGTCCCGCACGAAGTCGCGCTCGGTATAAATGACTTCATTGATGGCCTCTTGCCGTTTTTTCTCGGCGTCGGACACGCTGTTCACGATCTCTTGTGGCACTGAATGGATCCAAAGAGTGCCAGGTTCCTGCAAGAAGGCCATGTTAGTAACATGCGGCGCCCATCAATCGCAGTGCCTACCACAAGATCACCCAAACTCTCCCGCGAGATCTGTTTCTTGAGTCCAGGCTGGGGTTTCATGTTCAGCCTCGCCTGCTGTTCTAATCGCCTCGGACATGCAATGCTGTAACAAAGTTGGTCCCTTGTGCACGTGGGGGAATAGCAGTCAGTCAGCAGAGTGAAGACGCCGGTGGGAAGAGGAATTTCGTCGATCGATTCAGTGGTTTGGTTTCCCCTAGGTTCGTGGGTGCCTGCGACCGGTGAGGACTCTTTTTCATGCGAGTCATTTGAGCCGTGACCGGTGGAGACGGCGGATGCGCCAGACTTTGGTTGGACTGGGGACTTGCCGTCACAGTCATCATTGTCAAGGTCAGCGTCAGGGGCGACGAGCTCTCCACTGACAAAGGGACTGAGCTTGGTCCTGAACTGGTAGAGCTCTGCAGCGCTGTCCCGTAGGCGATGGTCATAGGTAACGTCATGAAAGAACTTTTGCGCGTCCAAGGCTCGGCCAAGTAGAAGAGCCAAGTTTCGATCGGTGGTTTTGATGATGTATGCAATCTTGTCGACGGCTTCACGGCCGTCGAAAGCATCCTTGTATGTGAGACCGTCCTTGATGCGGTCTGCGAGGGCGATTCGTTCTTTGAAGGCCTCGGCTACTCTGGAGAGGAGGGCAGGATAAACAAAGGGAGTGCGAGGAAGTGCTGGGGGAGCTTTTGTGGAGGTTGTCGGGGAGTTTCGACCACCTTGGAGAGGCTGAGGCACAGAAGAGCGAGAGCGAGAGTCCAATACGGTGCGCATCGAATTTGAGGTGGAAGAGAGGGAGAGGGACCTGTCCTGGGTGGAACGGTCGCGACGAAAGGGAGGAGGACCGGGGACGGTGCGAGTTGAATCTGAGGAACGTCGTGAGGCGGCGGCGAAAGCGACGGAATGGTCAACAAGAGTAGATGAAGCGGGAGAAGAGTTGCCAAGGGAAGAACGAGAGCCAGCGTTGAGGGCGGTGTCGAGCTGGAGATGGTGGGGGCGAGAGGAGACAGCGAAGTCGGACTTGACGGAGAGAGGACTTGATTGGCGATTTTGGGGCTGCTGCGCGTGGTGAGCTTGAGGGAAGGGTGTGATTGCTACACGGAAGGGGGGGCAAGATTAGTATATTGTGCAGAAGGTGGACCAGATATGGAACGGAGGAACGCACGTGTATGTTCTGAAGAGTGGGCCCACGGCAATTCGCTGCGGGAGTCATCTGCGGACTGTTCATCGGCGACGAAATCGATGTTGAGACGGGCGATGTCGGGGTCGATTTGGCGGAGACAGGGCACGTCGTCACTAGAGGTGCCGTTCTGCACAGGACGCGCGGTGTTGTAGACCTGTGCCTGGTAGGCCTGGGCAGGGGTGAGGCCAGACTTTGTGAGGGCGTCGAGTGCGGCATCTGGCGGATCGTCCGGTTTTGGGGATATGATGGCGGAAGTGATGGGGGCACTGATGACAGAGGGCGCGCGGGGGTGGGCATGCGGGTGTGGGCGATGCTGGAGGTGGTGAGGGAGGTGGTAGTGGGGGGTGTACGCTGGATGCTGGTGGGAAGTGCGTCTGTCGATGGGGTGCGGGTAGTAGCCATGCGACGGCGGCGGCGGGGAGAACGTCGGATGTGCTGGTGGTGGATGGTACTGGCCACCGTGAGCAGGGTGGGCATGGTACGGCGCCGTCTGGTGGTGCGTCGCAGAGGGACGACCAAAGATGGACTCGTACGCCTCGTTGCGCTTGTCGGGCCCGCGTGGGCCAGCTGGCCGCTCCATGGTCGTCGTCGGTGGGCGATTTCTGCGTGCCGTCGTGGTCGTCGTCGTTGTCGCGGTCGTCGTCGTCGTGGGTAGCGATCGAGGG
>JBBPUI010001429.1:0-10075 GCA_038094615.1 Heimioporus aff. retisporus | reverse complement strand
CACGGAGCGGCACAAGAACCTTTCGTTAGGAACTACCTCGTCGGCCCGCTTCCTATTGGACCTCATACGAGTTTGTCACCCCTGACGGACATTTACCATATCGATCCCATCCCGTACAATGCTCGTTCGTTCGATACGCGTGACTGGGAGTCGCCCGAGATATATTCCAATGTGGCTGCCCCCCTGGCTGAAGCATTCAAGGTGAGCGGGTTACTTAAATATACATCCCGATCTCACGAGAAGTAAGGAATTATTCGACGGTCAAGCTGCGGGACTTCCCAACGACACCCTCGTCGCTGGGGGTGGCGGTCCTTTCAGTTTTGACGGGTCCTTCCGCCGCCTGTGGCTCAGTTGGCGCCGTAACGTTCCGGGACCTTTTTTGCACCCTGTCAACTTCTATCAATACGTGGATGTCAGCGGGACTGATACGTCTCTGTGGAAGCCGCTCAAGGTCCATCCTTCTTTATTGTGATGGCATGAATTCATATAAGGGATTAGATCGTGTACAACCATCAAGTATTTGAAACCATCGAATCGTTCCTGGAAGCGCTCCATAACGATTCGCTGATTCGTGCGCCGTCACCCCAGGAAGACACGGACTTTTCTTGGAGCACCAGAAAGCGGGTCGGGCCACAACGCGACCTGGATCACCTTCCTGGCCCGCGTTCCGTCTCTTTTGCGGGGCTGAGATTCAGAGTCGATCGTGAACAACAGTATGTCAGTTGGATGGGCTGGGGAGTATACCTCGGTTTCGACAGGGACATGGGTCTCAGCCTGTGGGACATTCGATTCCGAAACGAGAGGATCATCTACGAGGCACGTGCATATCTTATCTTCTGGTCTGCTATTAACATTTTTCTAGCTCAAACCCCAAGATGCGCTGGCACAGTACGGTGCGTCGTTTATGCTACGATCGTGCAACTTTACTAACCTGGATACATGCGTATAGCGGGAAATGATCCGTTCCAGTCGTCTACAGCTTGGCTCGATCGTTACTTTGGAATGGGCCACGCCGTCCGAGATATGCTCCCCGGATATGACTGCCCCTATGAAGCAGTGTATCTCCCCGCAACCACGGTCGGTCTCGCCGGGATTTTATCAAGAGACCGTGCTATTTGCATATTCGAACACGACAGCGAAAGACCACTCACGCGGCACTTGGGATATGACCAAGATGAGTTTGGCGCCGTCAAGGGTTATCAACTTGTTATCAGAAGCATAGCGACCTTGGGAAAGTACGTCCCATGATCTCCTCCCAATGTGAAATTCACTCATTTCGATCATCAACATACAGTTATGACTATCGTAAGTGACTCATTTATCCGAATGCACCAGCGCTTGATAAACTGTGTTTTGTCTTTCAGTGGTAAACTCTATCCAAAGCATGTGAATATTTTTACTGATTGAGATAAGTTTGACTATATGTTCCACCTGGATGGAACGATCGAAGTCCGCGTGTCTGCATCAGGTTATCTCCAAGCAGGGTACTGGGACACTGATCAACGCAACTATGGCGCTCGTATCTGGGAAACGACCAGTGCGTGATCTGGAATATTGTCGAGCATTACTTACCCTTGCCTGTTCGTCAGTGGGAAGTCTGCACGACCACGTTATTAATTACAAGGTTGGGAACGAACATTATCATTATTCAGCAAGCGGGAATACTCATCCCTGATCTTTAGGTCGACCTCGATGTTGCAGGCACTGCCAACACCCTTTTAAAGACGACGACAAAACAAGAAGTTGTGACTCACCCCTGGTTCGACGACGATTGGGGCAATGAAGTCATCCAGCAAACTATCCAGCGCGAGTATATTACCAACGAAGAAGACGCACTCCTCAAGTTCCCCAATAACTTCCAAGGAGGCTATTCTATCGTCAATCAAGACGAGACAAACAAGTGGGGCACAGTCAGAGGTTATGCGATTCATCCCGGATATTCGCCCATCCATGGTGTAAGGATCTGCCCTCGGATCATCTCGGGGAAGACGTCTGATCATCTCCCCAGACTGTCGTAGGCTCCAAGCGCGTCTTTAAGAACGCCAATTGGGCACGATACAACCTCGCGGTCTCCCGCCGCAAGGAAACAGAACCGTCTTCAAGCAGCGTGTGGAACTTTAACCTGCCCGGCTCACCGCCCGTCGATTTCCACAAGTTTTTCGACGGGGAGAACATCACGCAGGAAGATTTGGTCGCTTGGGTCAACGTCGGAATGCACCACCTGGTAAGTTTCATGTCGCTGTCCACCGGGACAGGATTTGACCCCGCCCGAACTCGTAGCCCCAATCCGAGGACGCACCCAACACCCGGACGAACATCGCGGCGTCGAGGTAAGTCGTGTCGGTTTCTCTCTCGCTTGACCTGGGGCTCAAAACGGGCGAACGATATGTACAGCTTCTTCTTGACCCCGCTCAACTACTTTGACTACGACGTCTCGATCGACTCTGCGAACGCGATCCTGCTTCAGACGCCGGCGAACCCGGGCGATCCGTTCCCGTTCGAAGATTATGGCGTGCGGCCGGTGCACTGCGTTCCGAGGGCGCCTGCGCCGTTCGAGTATGCGCCGGTGCGCATCTTTGACCACCAGGGCGAGGAGGCGGCGTTCGAGAGCGTCGAGGCGATGCGAGCGAGTTCGGAGTTATACCATCGGATCAAGTTCGAGTTGTGAAGGGGGGCTTGGAGGCTCGATGGGTGAATAGTTGACTTGTCACCACCGTTTGGTCTGTTGTAAAATGCTTTCGCTGCTTCTTGATTTGGTATACTAGCCTGGTGTTCCCACTTGGGTTCCAGGATGATTCTGCCATAACCAGCTTGCGGGCTGCAGGGGTGTTTGCGAATATGTCGCGGACGAGGGGCAGGAGATCGTCACTGAGAAACTGAATGGCAGGTTTGAGTTACCTGATGTATAACTTGGTTTTCGGACATTGCCCATTAGCATGCAAGACAAGCCGGAAAACAGTGTTCAACCATCATAGTACACCGAGCACCCGTACACTCTGGATCAACACCTTCATGGTATCCGGGGTCAGCTCGTTCACCTGAACGGTGATCAACGACTCGGATCCAACTCTCCTGTATTCCTCCACGTTCTGGCGCGTCTGAGTGAGTAAGAGTGCCCCAAACGGCTGTCTAAGTCGAGAAACAAAAGCTGACACGCGCGTCCCTTGTTCCTCAGGCGATATGGGGGAAGGGGGCGGAAGCAACTCGTCGTCTTCGTCAAGCGATGGTGTTTCACTTTCCACGGGGAACGTCGATTCAGATACCTCTGAGCCCGCGGCTTCTGGCTGAGTCTGTGAAGCGGTCCCAATAGGCTTGCGATCGAGGAGAAAGTCAATCCAAGGATGAACAAGGTATAGAGGGCCAAGTGAGGAGAGATCCTCCGTGGTCCTGAGTTCCACAATCCCAAGCGCTACCGTTCGAGCACGGAATACACGTTCCAGCCCTCTTCGAGAACCTGCTACACGTCCGAGTTTGAAAGTGAGACATGAGAGTCTCATCCGCTGTCCTAAGAACGATGATACAGGAAGTCCATCCAGCCGGTCATGCAGCCTGACGGCCAAAGTCATGTCGATCGAAGAACCGTCATGTAATCCGGGAGTGACAGAGTGTATCGGTGTAGTGGTGCCAGTGAGAGCCAACGGAATGTGGGTAGTTGGAAGCTCCTTAAAAACAGTGATACTGGTCGGGAGGCAGCTGTTGAAGCTTCCCGACCGCCCTGTCCATGCCAGAATGCTCGTGTCGCCCGAGCTCGTAAGTAGCTGCGCCAATAGTCGCCCAAGAGCCTGGTCCCCCTCGCCATATGTGATAGGTAGAGACATCCTGAATATCCCAAGCAAAGAGTATGCCGCATCCTCGACCCGCGTCGTATCCCGCGTTGATGCAAGGCGAAGCTTTTCCCGGATCGCCCCTAACCCAGGACGGAGGGCCATCAATGCACGTGCTGAGACACCTGTTGCTTTTTCCATTTCTGCGATGATCTCCGGGGACTCCTTGTGGTTTGAAGTGTCGAGATTCATGAATGGGGTCCAGTCCTGGGTATAGAATCGAACCACCTTTGATGCATGGTACTCCTGCAGTGTCCATGCACGCGTATTCCATATGCTCCTTGTCAAATCCTCCCACTCCGACAGCCGCTCAACGCCAAGAAGGAAGACAATAGTCAAGGTTGAGCCGTGGTACCATTTGAACATGCTGACCAGCGCTTCCTGGAGTGCGAAGTGATCGCCTTTATTGATGCAGCAAGTGTCACTCCATGCCCAATTTAATCCTACTTCCCTCACAACCCTGCAAAACATTTGCAGCTTCCGGTGAGCTGGCAAGTCGTCAAGATTGTAGACGACAACATCGACGGCCTTGTCAAACAATGGTTCGTTGTCCTCCCATTTGTGAGAAAAAGCTGCATATCGGTAGTACTGCGCAACTTCATGTTCGATACGAGCATGGTCAACTTTAGTCGTTGTGGAAGAGATCAACTCCACAAAGATAGGCTGTAATTCGAATGAGAGTGCCCGAGAGGACTTGCTGAGCAAACGGCCAGATTGGGTGTTGATCAGCTCTGGTGGGGAGCCATCGATAACCCTCCTGACCGCCGCGCGAATTGCCGTTTTCGTTTTCGCTGGCGCGATGTATCGACTGGACTGATCTGTGGAACTGGATTAATAGCTGAAGCATGGGGCCCGAACGCCCACTGACTTCTGATTGCTGGATCGGATGATTGTGATATCGTGAAGAGCATGGTTTCGTATGCATCAATTGCGTCGTTATGACAGCCCACGCCATGTAGAGCGGCATGCTTCCTTTCGTAACCCAAGAAAGATGATGGATCGAGTTCGATCACCTGTAAAATCCACGTCAGCACGAGGGAAATTGGACGCCGGTGAAAATACGACTTTGTTCGCATCATTCAATGCACTCTCCCACGAGTAGGTTGCCGCGTATGCTCTGCTTCGCTTCACAAGCAGATCTTGGTTGGGAGGATCCAGCAGGAGTGCAGCTGAATATTCGGAGACGGCCCTGTTATACTGATGAGCCTTCATTGCGACGTCACCACATTTGTGTAGCTGTTCAACACATTGCAATCGAAAGTCTAGTGAAAATCTATCAGCATCCATTTGAGGTCAAACGGGTAAAACAAAAAACCTACCAGAGATCCATGTGGCGACGGATCGCATCTCTTCACAATGGGTATTTATGATCTCGAGGAGAGCCTCGCTAGCCTCCTTTGCGCGACCTGCTGCATAGAATGCCTCACACAGATGTCGCCGAAGGGTAATTCCGAGATGGTCAAACTTCCATCCAGATACCTGCCACTAGTAGTTGAACAATCTCAACGCGTTGCAATATTGGATTAGACATCACCAGCAATACTATCAAAGGTGGTTGTTGTGCGTTGTCATCAAGTTGAGCTTCCGCACGTTGGAATAACTCTATCGCACGATCATATTCGCCATTACTCATGTGCTGATTTCCAAGAGAAATGCACATGCACATCTGTTGAGCACATCAATGATGCCATAACCACATTAAATCATGCACGGGCCTTGACGAGGCAAAATGGAGAGCTGACGCCGATGGTTTTGATTAGGTCGTCGATACGCTCGATGGCGTCGCGATGTTCTCCAGCCATGAAAAGGACAACAGCCTAAGAAAGATGATGTGAGGCTCAGGTGATGGAGCGAGAGGGTGCGGGAAACAGACCTTTACAAGCAGAAGTTCCGTGGTGTGGGCTGCATGACAAAGCTGGAACGCAATGTCGCATGCTCGAAAAGCCTCGGGCATTTTGCCCTTGCCAACAAGGGCCACGAATCCCGCAATGTAGCCGATGAAAGATGGTTGGATCTCGATGGACTAGATGGTGTTGGCAGTACATATATTGGAGAAAAATGGGACGCACCCTTTCAGCATCCACAATTGCAGAGTCTACCTGTCCCAGCCGTGTTCTAACGAGAGCGCGACTCGCGAGCACATCATGGATTGTCCTATCATGGGACTCCATGATTGCAGTGGTGAGTAAAGTCTCCGCGTGGGTGAGTCGATTGTCCTTCCACGAATGAAGTACTGCGTAGTCGACGTGAAAGCCTGGGTCTTGGGGTGTAGGACGGGAAGCAGCTGGCGAAAATAAGTCCTTGCAGTCCACACAGGCTATTTTTAATACAGTACGATAAACATATATGAAACTCACGATGGTGCTCGATAGACGAGCGATATCGAGCCTCTTGTCTGTAGCGATTGCAAGATATTTGTTATCCAAAGAGAACGCGATTGAGTAAATGTTGCAATATCCTTTGGTGTGCAAGAGTTGGGTGTGAGTCGAAGAGTCCCAGAGAGTGATGAAATCCGATGAAGAGTATCCTATGATTTGCCCTCGTCCAGCGAGGGCAATGCACGAGAGCGTGCCGGTATGAAGGATGGGCCATTCTGAGACTGCTGAACCGCTAGACGCATCAAATTGCTTGGCCGCTTTGTCGGATGCGACAAGGAGACGGTTGTCAGACCAGAGAAGACCAGTATTGTATTCCGGGATAACATTGACCATAATATTGACGAGCGACCTGCCATCGCTGCTGTCCCAGACTTGAACAGACTTCTTAGTGGCTATCGCAATTCGGTCGCCTTCTGGCGAGTACTTCGCTGCGACAACGATATCGTGGCAATCGATAGTCCATACTAGTTTTTGAGGTGTGATGTCCCAGACAATCGTGCGGCAGTCCAGTGAGGCAACTAGTCGAGAAGCTCGGGAATCCGGCGAGAAGTCGATGCAACGAGTGATGAAGCCCCCCTCCTTGTACCCAAAGACCTGTTTGTATGTTTTCGCATCCCAAACCAACAAATCCCCCCTGCCTGTCCCCGCAGCGATGTACTTGCCGTCCTTTGAAATAGCGAGAGACACAACCGAGAAATTCGTCATCGTCGCGATTCGCTTGCTGTCTTGCACTCGCCATACGCAAACACCGTTGCCGCCACAGACAAGATGTTCGCCGTCTGGTGTAAATGCCACTGCGTCTGCTTCAAAGTTGGCCTCGGGCTCGATCTCGATGACCGACGAAATATCTGGTCGAATGTTTCAAATGATAAACGCGGTTTTATCTCACCAGCACGCACCAATCGACGACATAGACATCGTTGATACTGGATCAAGCAGTACTTAGTAAGCGAGGTTACCATTCAAAAATATCAGAGTACCATGCCTCGTTGTCTGTAAGGCTGTGCATTCAATAATCCAACAAGCCTCGAGTGACTCTGTACGTTGGATCTCTGCCTCGTCGTGAGAATTGACTCCGCCTAGGTGCCCACGGCCGCTCGAGTCCATACCTGCAAGTCTTACCCTCCCTCTCCCAATGCACTCGGCATGCCCGTACTCATTGTGCATGGTCATTCTGCCCGCTTTCCCCCCTTCGCGCCCGCCCGCTCTTGCTTCCTCCTGCTATCTGTCCCCGTGCGTTGGCATGGACGTGAAATTGCCACCCCCGTCGTCGCGTTGGCGCAGTGAGCATTACGCCTCGTCATTCACCCTAGTCCTCCCTCGCCTACACTTTGCGCAGGCGTTCCCATTGCCTGAACGTGCTACGACACGACAAGTGCACGGTATTGGAGTTGTCAGATGCCGTTGCAGGAGTCCAGGCGGGCGTGTCTACTCATCAGATAAGGGCGCTGGCGGTACGCGTGTGCGCACGGGAACCCTGCAGGCAGACCAGTATGCCTCGGTCACTTAGTTCACGCTCGTACGTGGGCAGGTTGTCATTTTCGTCTTTGTCCCCGAACTTAGACAACACTCTTTTCTGATGATATTACCGTTAGAAGGCATGTGCACCTTGAGTGCGCCGATTGTCCTGCATAATGCATCACCGAAAGACCGTGTGGTGCATTATACACGATCCCCCATACAGGATCTTGAGAGGAACACGGACATCGTACGCACGACGTGGACGGTTGGGTCTCAGCAGGGGCTGCAGTATACCGTCTTTGCCAGGTACTTGGCCAGGCTACCGTGCATTTTCTTCTCTCGTATCTGGACTCACAGGTCGGTATGCTTGTGTACGCGACACCATGCGATGCGCTTGCTATGGACGACGCACAGGCTGGCCGTATGTCCACAGATATGAGAGCCGTCGCCGTGCCGATCCCCTCCAACTTGAATTGATCACGCTGGTCCGAGTTCACGAAATCGGCGTACGGTACCGATCGTTCTGGATGCACTACTCCAGGCTAGGGGCGACACGTTAGCTAGCCGCGCCGGAAGGCCATCATAGGGATAAGACCGGCTATGCCACCTCCGACGGGTCGACGACAAAGTGTGAAGCCGTGACTGCGCGAAAGCGATACAATGTCACGGTCACTGGCCGTCACGGGTGCGGTCCAGGAAAAAGTCTTTTCGAGGATCTCGGTGCCGTTTGAGTTTGGGTTGCGGCCTGGAGAACTTCTGCCAATTGATCAATGACTTTGTTCATTCATCATGCATCGCGATGCTAATCGTAGCCTGCGGATCGCGCAGTGACTCTAACTTACAAATCGAGACGAAACGTCCCAAACAAGACACGAGGACCCAACACGAATGGCACCACGACATGGCTAGAGAAAAAAATACAAAGCGTGGATCATGCTGATTCTGATGCATGCAGCATGAGCAAAACCTAACATCAGAGATCCCGGGCTTAGATGTCGAGGATGGGGGGACGGGCGGTACTTTTTTTTTTTTTTTTTGGATCCTCGTTTATTGTCCAGTCAGGCACCGCCTGTTGTCGGACATTACATGTGCGGGGGTGCGTATCGTAGTGGCTGTTTTGTATGTACGGATCGTATCATAATGTAGTGTGCCCTCAGGCTATAGGATTTTTGGGCTCGGCATGATGTTTAACAGGGCATTAGTGCGGTTTAACATGTGAACGGGAGAAGCATATGGGAAAAGGTTGGGTGGCGGTTGACGCCGTTTGCCTAGGGTCTTCTTGCCTGGACCTTTGGGTCTGGGGTTTGGCACGCGTGCCAAGGTTTGATGGTGTTCATATCGACCGGAACTTTTTGAGTCTCCTCGTTTGCTTGTTCAGGTTGTTCTATGCCAGATGTCGGTTAGTTTTTGCTCGGAGGAGGGCGGAGGTTACCAAAGGTTTCCCGGAATCTCTCTGTTGAGTGCACGTAGGCTAGGGTTGCTCTTATGCCGTTTTCGTTTCCCTACCCTCGTTATACCCTTCTGCAGGTTATCGCCGGCCTTACCAGGCCGTTGAAACGTACAGGGGAATACAAGGGGGTGAAACTTAATACTAGGAAACTTTGTCATGAATCGCGAGGTTTCCATCTGATTTGAGAGTGAGGGTTTAGTTCATATATCTCTGAAAAATACCTGAACCTGGTGCTAATCCGGATCTTTTCTTGTGTTGAACCCAACCCGGCATATTAGCCATAGATGTCTTCACCACTTGAATGCCGTCTTCCTTGAATTTGGCGAAAAGGTTGTCTGTACACGATTGAAGGCATTCTCGACATGAGAACGCCTCGAACTTGTCTGCATTCGCAAGGGCAAATGCGAATGTCCAATACTTCCCACACCTCTCCTTGGAACAGAGGAAGGGCATCTTCGTGTTATCAACTAACGTTTTCACCACGACGGAGTGTTTAGTGGCAAATAATCCAGGATATGCGCTGGTCGTCGACGCGACACTTACCGACGCCGTATCACTGAAATCAGTATTAGGGACCGTGACTGAGATGGTTCGGGGTGCCTCAACATCTCGTAAGACCAGGGTCTTTGCTTCGAACTTGCCTGCACGTTGAGCTAGGCGAGCCTTCTTTTCGCACGCGTGTCTGGAAAACTTTTTTCTAGAATTGAATTGTCGACCACATGATGAACAACAGGTTGGCACGAGGCCAATGCGCTGCGCAGTGGTAGTTTTCGCTTGCTCCCTCTTTTCTTCACGAAGGGCAGCACGTCTGCGTTTCGAAGCGAGTCTTTTCTTTTCCTTTTGTGCCCGCGCTTCCTGATGGCGACCTTTTTTCAGATCAAAGAAGCTGTCATGAGACAAGGGAGCATTAAGTACTTCGAAGATAAAAATGAAAAGCGCCTTTTTGATTTGGGAAGCTGGGA
>JBBPUI010001428.1:0-10095 GCA_038094615.1 Heimioporus aff. retisporus | reverse complement strand
TGTTGTGCTATTGGATAGAATACTCTAGAATAGACACAACAAGTACATGCATTCTACATGTATATAAACTACCCAATATCAATGAACAATTGATAACAGAGTCACTACAATCAACTCCTTTCATCACAAGCCTCCTGATCTACTTCAAGTCAGAGATCTTGATCATTCACTTGTGGTATCATCTAGTGAGTATTCCCACTAGAAGTTTCTCATCCTCTGCTGCCTTTTGCCCCCTCGGACATTCAAGTTATATCCCTACTCTCAACAGATAGTGTTTGGATGGAAGCTTTGCTGACAAAGAGTTCTCACAAGTCAACTGTTGAAGTCAGCCACCCAGTTGCACCCAGTTGCACCTGCCCCATCACATGAAGAGTATGGAACACAGTAATATGTTGTACAAGTAGAAGTGAAAAGAAAGTATGAGTATACTATGAAATCAGTATACATCAGGTACCTCTGCAAGTTCATCACCATCTTCATCACCAATGAAATACATGATATCATTCAATACTGACTGCACCACTGGTTTGGTTAAGGTATGATTTGTCTCCACAATCATAGTGAGTATATTGTCATCGCTGATGTCAACCAACATATCAGCTTGTGAGATCACCCAGCCCTGCATGAAGTTGAGTTGTTCCTTTTTGAGGAGGAACTTGAGCATTTGTAGTGTTTCCAACAAGATTGGACTGATTTGGTTGTGGTGTTTGGTCATTGTCTCTACCAAGGACAAGAAGACACATTCAAATGGAACGGCTGATGCCTGGATGGGTAAGTAGTCCATTGCAATATAGTAAAGTGTCAGGTACATTGTCTGAGAGCCCTGCAAAGTATCAATGTGAGCTTTGAGGCATATGTATGGACTGGACTTTGTTGTGTTCTTGTACTTTGTATGATACCTTTGATACGTTCAAATGGACTCAGTTACTTCCATATTACATAATTGTCAGGTAGATAACCTTCATATCGGCTCATCTACACCTCAGTCACTGACTCTGTTGTGTACTGAGGTGAGACTGATCCACTCTTCATGTACATTCATTGCTCATATCCTGTAGTATCACTCTACAGGTATAATATATCAGTCACTGACTCCGTCGTGTACTGAGTATCACTCTACAGACTTACCACCCAGAATGTAAGTGGATTGATGCCTTCAGTAGAGCATGATGTGCTTGTGTATGACACAAGTTCTTGTTCAACTTTTCAAGATAGCAGTGGTATCCCAAACAAGATAACCGAGCTGGGGCTAATTGCTCGGTAACAGCAATGCGCAATAGCGAGGAAGAAGTCTCTAGTGGGAGTAACTCACTAGGATAACACAAGAGCACTGCTTTGGACAAGCAAGGTCTCTGCTTAGGGCAGGTAGAGTGACAAGAGTAGAAAGAGTAGTATTGAACTACTTCAGTTGTCATGAGGGGATTGACCTCGTGAGGGAACTGAAGAAAGAGAGGTGGGCAGTAAGGCCTCCTTTATATACATGCTAGGTTGTATGTACTTGTTTGTAACATTCAACAAATGACTAAGCATTCTGGTACATTCTACGATGTTCCATCGTGTTCTAACCAATAGCATATACAGCTCTATTTCAAATATGACAGTGTCAGTATTGTGTAAGCATGATTGGTAACCTGGTTTGATCCTATGGATTCTGGTTTGTTCCTAAGTCTTCCAACTTGATCCTATAGAGGATTCTGGAACGTTCTCTGACATTCTATGAAGTCAGGTGATCTTGTATCATGTGATCATGCTACAATCTCAACACTCCTCCTCACTGGAAATGTTTGAAATGGGGATTACCGTTTTATTGGTATGAGAGTAAGGGATTTCCTTCCTTCCTCAAATTTAATCTTTCCAAGGTTTTTGGTAAAGATGTCTGTGAACTGTAATCTGGTTTGAACATAGAATAGTTCAATCTCTCTGAATTCAACTGCTTTGCGAATGTAATGTTGAGGTATCCTAACGTGTTTGGTGCGACCTTCTTGTGCTGGATTGGAGGCTAGAAAGATGGCTCCTTGATTATCCACGCATAAGGGTATTTTGCTTTGTGGCATTCTCAACTCTCCTAAGAGGTTGGAGATCCATTGGATCTGTTTCGCACATTCTGTCATTCTGCAGTATTCTGCTTCAGTGGAAGACAAGCGAACACGTTTCTGCCTTCTGGAAAGCCATGAGACTATTCCGTTGGCAAGGAATATAGCATATCCTGTAGTTGATCTCGATGATTCGATGTCACCAGCCCAGTCTGTGTCACTATAAGCAATGAGTCCATTGCGATCTCCTCTACCTGTGTAGGTAATGCCTAGATGTGGCACATGAGCAAGATATCGAACGATTTGAATCGCTCGTGTTAAATGTTCTTCTGTCAGATTCACAGAGAACTGTGACATCTTGATCACTGCGTAAGCAATGTCAGGTCTGGTTCCAAGCATGATGTATAGCAAGGATCCAATAACAGATTGGTATTGTGTTCTCAACTTGGGATTAGGATTTCCCTCATTGGGTCTCAGATTGTAACCAGTAGGAAGTGGAGTAATCGTCTCCTTACAATTCTCTTGTCCAAAACACTTAATGACTTTGTCAGCGTATTTGCATTGGTCAAGGGTAAGAGTTCTCTTAGCTCAATCTCATGTGATCTCCATGCCAAGATATCTTGATTCCCATTTCTTCATGAACAGTTTCTTGTGTGAAAGGACTTGAGACTTGTTACTGCCAATGAAAAGAGCATTGTCGACATAGATGATGATGATAAGAATATTCTCTCCTATGAACTTGACATAAATGCCAGAGTCGGAGGTACATCTCTTGTAGCCAAAGCTGACAAGGCTTTGATGCAGGAGCTTGTTCCATTGTAATGCTGCCTGCTTAAGACCGTAGATGGCCTTGTTTAACCAACAGACCTTTCCTTCCTGACCCTTCACTATGAATCCTTCTGGCTGAGTCATATAGATCTCTTCTTCCAGCTCGCCAAATAGAAAGGCAGTTTTGACATCTAGAGCCTCAATTTCCCAATCGTGTATGGCTGCAAGTGTGAGAATAAATTGCACAGATTCAAACCTGGCAACAGGTGAAAACGTCTCTTCATAGTCTATTCCGAAAATCTGAGTAAAGCCTTTAGCAACATAGCGCGCTTTGACTCAGTTGCCTGGATGAATGGCAAGTACCCATCTGCCTTTTACGGGTACATGACCTTTTGGTAGGTCAACTAAAGTCCAAACCTTTCGTTCCTTTAAAGATTTTATCTCATCATTGCAGGCATTATACCAAGCACTAGCTTGTTCTCAGGGTAGTCACGAAATATCCCGGAACGTCTTTGGTAGTGTCCAATCTGATGGACTAATCGCTGCTGACAAATGATGGTTGATCCATTTGTTGCTATATAGATCTCCAAGATCTTCCTTGTTTGTGGGTCGAGGTTCTTCCTCTGCAGGTGCTGCAGGTGCAACGCTTTCTCTCATCGGTGACGATGGTGATGGCTCCTCCTGAATCGATTCCAGTCCTTGCTCTATATCTCTCTCAATTTGTACTGGTGGTCTCTCTCCATATGCGCTATCTGGCAGTATGCGAGGTCGAGGAATTCTCTGTGATCTTTGTTGATCTACAGGAGGTCTAAAGGTTGACCGTGGTTCTCGCAACGGATGATAATGATGTGGTAGAGCTCGAAACTTGGGTAGGTTCACTCCAGATTTTTGTCTGGGTGGTAGCCAATTGATTGGTCTCTGTATTGGAACTTTCCAAACCGGTTCATCAGATGATGACGGTGGAGATGTGAATGGTGAGTCCAAAATGAGCTTCCTTTTGTGTTGATGTCGATCCAAGATAGAACTGCAATGTCCTGTATCTGGTTTGTGTCGGATGACTGCAGGTCTCATCGGTGAAACCCTAAAAGGTGAAGACTCTTTTACAGGTGACGTGGGAGATGAAGGAGGTGGTGGAGGATCTGTAAGATCTCCCCAATCCAGTCGTATGGATCATCCTGATCGCTATCAGGGTTTATGTCTCTAGCAGGGCTAGGATGATGCCGCTCAGGTTCTCTAGGAAGTCCTGACATAGGCACTGGTATGAAAGTGTAATCCGGTCGATCTTGTTGTTGATTGCGAGGTAGTAATGATATGTCATCCTCTTCCGGTTGGTCTTGATTTTCTATTTGAATAGGGGTAGGTCCATCATTCTGTTCTATGGAACAATGTGGAAAATGAGTTTCCTCGAATGTGGCGTTGGTGGATACAACAACTCGATGTCTTCTTTTTGACCAAAAACACCAACCTTTAGTGTTTGGTTCATACCCAATGAAAGTCATTTCCTCGGATTTAGGGGATAGTTTATCAACCCTTTGTTCCGGTGGTACGAACACGTATGCTCGACAGCCAAATACTCGAAAGTAGGAGGTGTCAGGTTTCTTCCCAGAGAATAACTCGATGGGAGTCTTCCAATCATGATGATGCATAGGTTGTCAGTTGTATATGTGAAGAGCGGTTTCGGCAGTGTCCTGCCAAAAGGCTTTAGGTAAACAAGCATGCTGGCGCATACTCTCAGCTTTTTCCATAATGGTGCGATTGAATCTCTCTGCTCATCTGTTTTGTTGAGGAGTATTGGGTACAGATGTTTGATGTGTGATCCCTCTGGATGAAAGGAGCGCAAGAAAGTCATGACTCATAAACTCTCCTCCTCGGTCTGTGCATACAGAGGCAAGTGTGTGAGCAGTAAATGTTTCTGCCCAAGCAACCATATTGTGAAAGTGCTGGAAGCAATCAGATTTGACCCGCAAAAATGAAAGCAAAGTGTAACTGCTATAGTCATCAATGAAAGTAAGAATATACCGAGCATGTGAGTGTGGTTCAACAGGCATTGGACCCATGAGATCTGCATGGACAAGTGCAAGTGGTTGAGAAGCACGTTTTTCTGATGAAGGAAAAGGTCGATCCGGCATTTTGCCAAGCAGACATCCTTTACATCTCGGGATGGTGCGAGGTTCCTTGATAGGTGGAACACCGGACAAGTGCTTGTGGGCATGGTGTAGGGCATTTCGTGAAGTGTGTCCAAACCGTTGGTGCCACAGTTGGAAATCATCTAGATTCGACACCAAGGCGTTAATCTGCGTCATTGGAGTAATCTGTGGCGACTGAAACCAATGGAGATTATTAGCTGGATGTAGTGGCATGGTGCTGATCACCCAGTGTCCTTGTTCGTTCCATATACGCGTACCCATTTGCATACTCTCACAGCGAAAGCCATGGGCAAGAAGGGATGGTACCGACAAAAGTTGATGAGATGCCTGTGGAGCATACCATACGTCCTTCAAGGTTATCACTGGATGTGAGTCCCCATTTCACACTAAGACAGTTCCTGGTCCATGCATGGAAACCTTGTTGCCGTTTGCAACAGTAGCCATTCTAGTGTGAACATCAAGATCCACAAAATCATCCAGGAATGGTGACAAGTGGTCAGTACAACCACTGTCAATCATCCAGTGAGTATGCGAAAATTCGCTGGTGGCATTGTTAATAATGCTAGCACCCTGGGTTGTCAACCCGATATAAAAGCACAAGTATTCATTGGTCTCTTCATCGTAAACTACATCCTCATAGTATTTACTACGGTCTTCTTGAACTGCTTCGTTGTAAGAACGAAACTGCGGTTCAGTAAAAGAAGTGGAAGACGAAGTAGTCTCAGGCGCAGCACCTGGTATGACACCCATATAGGAACGTGAAGGTAAACATTCTTGAAAATCGTCTCTAGTACCGATAATGTGATACATAGGATGGAGTGGAAACTCCGTGGATGGTCGTAATGAAGGTAAAGCATTCAAAGAAGAAAAATGAGATGTGTCCGAAACTAAACTGCCAATTACAAAAGTAGAAGATTTGTCCCTGCCTTTTCCTTTCTTACTTTTTCTCCCTTTCGGTGTTGGTGTAGGTGTCTCGTCTCTAGGGACGGGTTCTTCGATGTGCGGAGCAACATCTCTCTCGATCCAGGCTTTGTAGACTGGTCGGTGAATCTCGACTGTCTCATTTGACTCCTCCTGAATAGGAAGAATCGGAGATGGAGTCGGTGGTGACATGTAAGGGGAAAAGTTGAGGTCTTGGATGATTGAATCCGGAAGCATGCGACAACTAGTCGATGCTTGTCCTTCCACTATTTTACAATTGAAATGAGTGTGCATGGGGACGAAGGGAATGCAGACTACCGATATCCATACCAGTATCGATCTCGATACTCTCGCCTTCTTGCCAAGTGTTGTAATTGGTCCCTTCGGTGACAGTTTCATACATGTCCCGATCTTCAGGAGCGATTCCATCGGCCCAGTAAGACTTTACAGTTGTACTGTAGTTAGGGTCGAAGTTACCTTCTGGCCAGAACTCAGATGGTTCATATGTGTTCTCGGAGGAAACCTGGTTCAACTCTGGTTCTGTCATATTCTCATCAGTCTTGTCATCTAGCATGACGGCGTATGCAAAACCATCACCGATCACTTCATGTGATTGGGCTTTGCCCTTCCCTTTGTCTCATCCTCCTGCTTTGGGACAGTTCTGCCTTTTCTCAAAACCAGCACAGTTGTGGAAGCCAGCAGGGTTGCTTCCACCACGTCCTCGATAAGGAGTGAAGCCTTAGCCTCAACCACAATGGTTCGAGCCGGTTCCGCATGTACTGGTCTTGGATTTCCAAGGATTAGTATGTGGAGGACCTTTTCATATCACATTTGTTCAAAAGGCTCCACTTACTTCGTTTTGTTCCACATTGTGAATTCTCGCAGTTAATGGCATGTGCCTTGATCCGCAGAGATCAATCTCGGAAAGGATTTTTCTGGTGATATTGTCAGGAGTGAAGTTCGCTGACGATACCATTTCAGCAATGGTGGTACAAAAGGCAGAGTAGTCAGATGGTAAGCGAGTTAGCATGAACATCGCTTTGAAGTTCTCAGGCATGGTTAGACCAGCCTGGGTCATCTGCTCAAAGAGGGAGGTAATGCGGTTAATATCTTCTGCAGCAGATCTAGTGCAAATGCTTGTATGCATGCACTGTGAGAATAAGTAGAATTGACCAGATAGGCCACGTGAGGCAAAAAGAGAAGAAAGGCGGTTCCAAAGTCCAAGAGCCAAAGAGTCGTTGGTCACATTGTATTGAAAGGAGACATGGTGGACAAGGTTGTCACCCAAAGTCTGAGATATAATCCCGACAATCCGTTTATCGATGGCTGTCCACTTCGACTGGTCTCCAGCATTTGTCGAAGCGTAAGTGATTGATCCATCGATCCAACCCCATACAGAAAGGGATTGGAGGATTGATTGAATGCGAGTCAACCACATGACATAGTTGGAATGGCCTTTGAGGGTTTGGATTTGGGTAAGCAAGGTGTTGTCCACCTTGAAGTCTTCTGAGACGGTAATAGCACATGTTGCCATCTTTGATGCTTATAGAAAAATGTGAACGTCTGTGAAAGGTATGTCAAACAGATGTTCGTAGACGTAACCAATGAATGAAGTGTGAATAGCACCATGAATCTGCGGAGGTATAGCTCCGAGATATCCCAAAGTCCCGATCCGTAGTAGATCTTGTTTATCCCTTTGCAGCTGTCGCTTGTAAGCAGCTGCTTTGATCTTTTGATCCCAGTAAAGCTTTCTTTTGTACTTCATAAATGGTTCATCTTCATCTCCTTTTGGTGTGTACCAAGAGGGTAAAGGGTTTGTAGCGTGTCGCTTGAAAGATGTGAACCAGAGGTAATCGAAGTAATGAGGATTTTGGATGGCAGGCATAATGAGTTCTCCTTGGTAGTGTAAGTCTCGATCCATGTGAGTATGGTATCAGCAAGGAAACTCTTTAGTAAAATGTTTGTACAAGTCGTAATGCCAATCCAAGAAAGAAATATATGAGTCCGTGATGTTGCAATTGTAAGAAGCTCCTCAGCATAAGCGTCCAAGAGGCCAAGTGGGTGGTACAGGTTCAAGTAGGAAGGAGTTGAATATTTCATCTCGCCTACCTAAGGCGGCTAGATTTGCGTTTGCACTCACCCTCTTCTGCAGCCTTTCTCTTAGGTCTGCGATATCTCCCCGCAAGTACGTTGAAAACAACATCTTCTGTGTCGGGGTTATTGACATGAGCGTCTAAGACGATCCATCTAAGGGCGGCAATGCGCTCAGCAAGTCTACCAGTGTGGTTGTTAGCACCCTGGTTCATCCAAAACCTGCTTTGCAACTCCATGTCCATTAACTTGTTCCAAACCTGTATCCCCATCCCTTTCCATCGGTGGTACCCGATGTCTCCTCATCTAAATTCCGTGTGTCGTGCCCAAACATGCTCGTCGACCTTGTAATTTGGATAAGTCAACTTTACCAATATGAAATTTTTGTATAGTCTCGGTGGAAAGATGTCGCACCAGAAGATCTCGTAACCCTGTCCTCTAACCATGAAGTTCTTCTCCGATGATTCGTATGTCTCGGATGGGAAAGCCCAGCCGGCAGCTTCGTAGATGGAAGCTATGGTCTCGTCAAGGCAAAAGAGGCCGTTGATGGGGAGATTAAATCTAGATTCAATCGGAGGAATCTGATGAGGAAACACTACTTGCAGAGATGATGAAATGAGCTTGGCGATGTACTGGTGTCGGTAACCCAGTTCCTCATATTTCCCCTGGTAGAGCAGATAGAAGGGTTCCATCAGGATCATGACATATTGGTAGGGCATTATCTTGACTCGGCAAACCTCGTGAAGCAGTGTCGAGAGGTGGCGAATTGGTCGGGCATGATAGTATGTCATGCTCCGATATTGCGGAATGACTGAGGGTGGAAGGGATTGGTCCATGATGCTCCCTGTCGCTGGTGTATCAAAGTCGTAGATCAGCCCCCATGCGACTCCTGTGAAGGCGTTGACGATCTCGACTGGGTTGCCTAGATTGGCTCTCTGAGCCTGTGAGTTCCGTGCCATCTGTGTTCTCAAAGCGGACTCTACAATGAGTGGATCTACCTGAGCTAGGCGATGAAGCAGATCCTCTGGACGGTGTATTGGACCTAGTCCTGATGGGAGAAGGCTGTTGTACATGTGTAGTACCGCTGGATTGCGTGGTAGATTCGCCGATTCTGCTGTCACTCCTCCTTGCTGCGCTACCTGTTCCAGACAATCCTGAACTGTGTGGCGGACTTTCTTGTCCATGGGACGGTCGAAAAGGATTGTGTGATCCCAGCCCGTTGGTTCCAATTGGACCTGGAGGCGATCCATTGGTGGATTGATCTCGGGTAAGGACCCGGAGGGCAGGTAAATCAGCTGAGGAGATGGTTCTCGACTGCAAACCAAAGGAGGAGGAAGAACAAGTGGAGATGGATCCTGAGGTGCCTCGAGTGGATGAGTTCTTGGCGACAGATCCTGCTTGAAAAGGATTGTGAGCAGCTGGCGAGGATGGCAAGGAACGGTTTGAGCTTCCAAGTCTAGAGGAGCTATCGACTCTAGTGGAGCTGGCAGACCCTGATAACCCGTTGACGTTAAAGCCAGGTTGTAGATTTCTAAGAGGAGCAGGGATAGAGACATTGTCGTAGAAGGGATTTGGCGGCGAATTCAAGGTGGTTGAGTTCGGAGGGGGTGATGACTGCCTATGAACATATTCTCTTGCTCTGGCGAGTGCTGATGCAAGGAGTCCATAAGGACCTGGCTCGAATGCCTGACCCTGATTATGACTTACGTTGTCTGATGGACTCAAGTCTTGTTCGTCCGAAGATGGAGAATGGATGATGTTGAAAGGTACGACTTCAGTTCTGTCAGCAGAGTCGGTGACTCTAACGTAGTCTCTCTCATCGTGACAGTGGATTTCTCCTCGTTCGATACTGCCTCTACAAATAGGGCAAGGAATCTGGTGAGGGATACCAGGTGCGACAAGACGTGAGTCTACTGGTCTAGGGATAATCTCTCTGCAATGCAGAGGTGTTCTCACTGGTATAGGTCTCAAGGGCACTGGTGTAGCAGGCCTTGGAGGGATAAACAGTGCATCAGCAAACCAGCCCTTGGCTCCACAGGGCTGTACAGCCTTGTACAGGCCCACAGACCTCACAGCAAGGTACCTAGTAATACAGACCTTCACAGCTCACTATGTTAGATCCACAGGGCTGTGGA
>JBBPUI010001427.1:0-10098 GCA_038094615.1 Heimioporus aff. retisporus | reverse complement strand
ATAGGGTTTTTGTGGGGCTGGAATTCTACACATAGTTAGTGTACCCATGTGCTTCTGGCCAGAGTCCCTTTGAGAGTTTGGCATCTTTGAGCATGGCAAGGGCACTCTCATGGGTAGTTTGGTTGAACCATTCTGTGACACTGTTCTGTCAGGGCAGGTACATCACAAAATTTGTCACTTCAATACATGTAGATATATGCTCTGTCATGCCCCATGTGGCTGTTGAAATATGATCATGTATATATCTGCATATTTAAAATCTTAATTGACACTTGAGTCCCAATGCCCTGACAGTGGATATTGTCATATGAAAGTAGCTATTCTCTAACAGTGGCTATATGTCAAGTCCGGTTCCTCTGGGTCTTCGGAGGTCAGACGTATGCACGAGGGGTCGGAGGTCGGAGACGGAGCAGATGAACAGAGGGGTGAGGACGGTGGCTTCAGGTAATGGCCTGCGCCCTTGTACTAACCCTGTCCTCGTATTTCGGAGGGCGGAGTCGGACAGAGATCGACGATAGTGACGAACTACTGAAGTGGAGAGAGAGGAGAGAGAGAGGAGAGAGAGGAGAGACACGAGAGAGAAGAGCAGGAGGAGACTTAGTTGATTTACGAACTGAGGAAAGTCCTCAGTGAAGTAGGGGACTAAATACATGAGTCGGAGGCTATGCTAAGGGTAGATGGAGCGCGGACGTGGCGGAGTACGTAGTGCTACATACTTGTGGTGCATTGCACTAGTAACATCAGGGAGGGCGGAGTACTACAAGGGAAGGCGGAGTGTAATGACAGGGAAGGAGACAGAGACAGGGACTGGACAGTTGCCAGCAACAACAACCGATCGCAAGGTATGGAGTGGAGAGGGAACGAAAGAGCGGAACAAGGGGTTGGGATATCGGACGAAGCGGAGGAAGGCAGACGTATTGCCCAAAGGCAAAGGAGGGTGGCGGATAGGGGTGGATGTGGTTGGGTGAGAGAGCGAAGGCACGGGGCGTGACACTATATTGACTACAATAGACATAGCAAATATATTCCTCAACAGGCAATATCACCACACTATACTTGAAAGATTTCTGAATTGAATATATTCCATAGCGTGCAATCTATTACACGACTGATGATGACAACAACTAATATACAATCAATGACACATTGATGACAAACTGTGACTACCTGAATCACTTGTGAGGAAAACCAGATTTCCTGACAGCACTGCCCTGAGCTTTGAAATGTGAGCCCTTCTTGCACTTTCTGCTAATGTCCATGTCCTTGTCCTCATTCACATCTGTCAATGGACTCTCTGGTTCATTAGCCACAGCAGCCTTTTCTTTCCCCTTTGAGGATTGTGCCATATCAGGTGCATTGATCATAGCTGAGTTCATAAGATGCTGGTAGGCTTCAGCCTCCAGATGGGAGGTGTACATCCACGAAGCAGGTCCAGGCCATTGTTGTCATCACTGGATTGGACTACCCTGAGGTATGTCTGTGTCAGGTGCAGGGTCAGGTTGATCATTGCTGGTATTGGTGTCGAGTGTCATGCTGACCAATGATCTTGATGAGGATGCTGCCATTGCAAGCTTCTTCTCATGCATTTGCTTGCGCATAATCTCGGTATCATTGTCAGAGTCATCTGCAGTTACTGCTTTGGTGCTCTCAGCCCTGTTTGCATTCCCAAACAGCAGTCTATTAAGATAGTGTTAGTAGAATTATCAATGAATTGCTCACTTACTTGTTATAATGCACAATCAATCCCTTTACCCAGTCCTGATCAGCATCCTCAATGAATATTGTGAGCTGGTAGTAAAAGTCTGGATACTTGAATAGCCCATCCATATTGCCAAATTTGCTTTGGGCTGATAACATAAAGCACACCTAAATTGATTTGAAATATTAAATTACATATGACAATGAAGGATCGGACACTTACATGCATGGCAGCATAAGTGAGGTGATAGCCATCAACCTCCCTCATCCTGTGTAACTTGCTGTTGCTGGTGCATGTGTTGTGAGGGATGACTGTGGCCAATGCTGATGATGGAGATGTGAAAATATGCTTCATAACCTACAATTTGTATTAGTAAAGTTCATGCAATAAATGAGACTTACCTGTTCAACCAAAAACCCTTGCATGAATCCAACAGCAGCATCATCCTGATTGAAATTCGCTCTGGGGAGGTCACCCTTGTAGAGGAATGAAGGATTCTTCTGTGCAGTAACCTTGATGATACCTGCATTGATTTTTTTTTTGGTTCTAGGCAAAGCAGTGGTTAGTTTCATGGTCCCACTGAGAATCACTTATCATTTGGAATTGTTCCTCATCTCTGCAAGATGGTGGATGGGGCAGAGGAGCAAGGCTGTGCCATTGTGGTTGAAGCCAAGCCTTTCCTTTGAGCCATGAGGCACAATTGGAGGCTCCAGCAGTTGTTTTTCAGGCTTTGGTGCTGCATAAACACCAATGAAAGTGCAGAGATGACTTGCATCATTTGACTGCATGCAATTAATTATGTTTTGCATCTAACCAAATCAGACTTATTAGTAGACCTGAATAGCATTGCACCCCTTGTGACTCACCTTGTGAATTAGTGCATTGCATGTGGTGTTGTTATCCATTCCAATAAATGTCATGAGGTAGGGCATGTGGACTTGCAGGTACCCTATGGTTTGTTGTGCATGTACAATAGTTGTAACATCTCTACCAAATTCAAAAATGTTAGTGTATATATGTACATATATGCACACTTTCATGTATTGGATTGGACTTACATGGTAGCAATAATTTTTTGGTACTCCACTTTGATGCCATCTGCCAATGAAGAGTAGTCAGAGTCTAGCATCTCTTTGGCAGGCTTGACAATAGAGGATATGTGTAGCACTTCCTCCAAATTGCAGTACATGTCATATGCACATGGGATCCAACATGCAGCTTGGAGGCATTGCTCCCACTTGGGAGACTTCCTCAAGTCATCCCTAGCAAGTATCTATATGTTAGTCTTGTCAATGATTGCAGTGAAACACAACCTTGCACATATTATCCCCTTTTGGGCTTTTCTTAGAGCTATAAAAGTAATACCCCTGGATGATTAATCTTAGTGAATGATTACTGCCATGTACCTGGATGCCACACTTGGCCCAGATCTGCTGTCCACTGTATCACCAATGGAACTTGCCTAAGCTGCTTCTGTCTCTTGTGCTGGGCTCACCTATCAAGGAAGGCCCTCCAAGTGTGAGAATTGTCTGAGTTGGGAGAGTCACAACAGCTGGGGTTATCAGACATAATGGGAGTGAAGGAACTCATGAAGTGGCTTACACTGCATTAGGAATGTGATAGTCACATCTTGGCAAACTCCATAATCACCCAAATTAGGCAGTTTGGCACTTACTTCCTTGAAGAATTCAACTTAATGGTAAGTTCAATTCTAACCTTGCACTTTACTTATCATCTAGGTGCAAGCCCATCTACTATGGGTATTAAAAGGTATGGTGAGTTGCCCTACAAGATTTCTTCAGCACTCATGAGTAGGCATCTAGCTTGCGGTGCAAATTTCAGCTCCCACAAGGCTCTTTCCTCACACAACACAATCTGTGCTGCCAGCAAGGCGCTCACTGAGCAGCTTTTTTCCTGCAAGCACAAGACAACATGCTCAGGGTCCAGGCCCCATCAAGGAAAAAAATCATGTGTCTCATCTCTTGCATGTGATGATCCAACCCTACCTTCAGGCGACAGTTCTCCTGCCTTTCTTCCTGATTCTCCAGTTGCTGGCCCAAGTGGGCAGCATGATGATGAGGATGCACATGAGTTCTATGGTGATCCACTGGTGAGTTGTTGTGTTATCATACTGCACTGAGAGTTTGATTTTTGTTTGACACACCTAGCCAGCACCCATCATTTCTATGCAATTGGACAGACAGATTTGCATGCCAGCACACTTTCAAGACTACTTGCCTGGTAGCACAACCCATCTCACTCATATGCCACTCTCCATGCACCAGAAACACACATTGCAACCCCCTCTCCCTACTCCCTCTGCCGCTTTAGAAACACCATCCCAAGATATGACACCACCACAGTCAGAGTCTCCTGAGCACTCATTTACCACCAACCAGATGCATTCAGGTCATATAGAGTATATCCAACACAACCAACTCATATCCTGCTTGAATCCCTGTATACTGCTTGCAATGCTCCTTCAATCCAGCAAGTGCTATACTGATTCCATCTGACATTTCAACAGACGACCTCTTTGCTCCCTTTTCAAATCCTACTTTGGGGATTTTCCTTGGCTGGAATCTAACTGGGTCATCTCTCAAGTTGGGTGCTGAGGCTGATTGTTTTGTGAAGCTTCAGCAACACCCCCTCTACAAGAAGGAAGATCTCCAAACATTTTCAACAGCTTGTGAAACAAAGCATCTCAACAACTTTCTTGCATCGAAAGCAAACCCATTCCATGTGGACTATGGCTGGCACAAGTCTGCTATTGAAATCAAACTTTCAAAGGTGAATGTCATGGCATCTGGTGATCCTGACATGCCTTGTATGAAGATCAATGGCATTTGACATCGTGACCTCATTGACATCATTACTAATGTGTTTCAGAGCAAGGCTGCATCAGCATTCAACATGACACCATTTACTCAACATTGAACTACTTGAGAAGGTAGAGTACTAGACATATTCTCAGAAGCTTATTTGTCTACTGTGATGCAAGAAGCACATGTGGAGGTCAACACACTGCCATGCAGCCCAGATGATCATATGGAGTGCATTGTTGCCTCACTAATGATTTGGTTGGATTCTACACAGATGACAAATTTTGACAACAATTCAATATGGCCATTCTATCTCTCGTTCAGCAATCAGTCAAAATATGCATGAGGAAAGCCATCAGCAGCCACATGTCACCACTTGGCATATATCCCAAAGGTATGTATGCCACTCACATTATGTAACTGCACTCTCATGTCTCATTTAGCTCTCAGACGACTTCCAAGACAAGTACCACAAAATATACAACATTGCAGCAAGGCAGGACATACTCACTCATTGTAAGAGAGAGCTCTTTCAGGCAATCTGGGACTTATTACTCGATGAGCAGTTCATGAATGCTTATCAGAATGGGATTGTAATTCAGTGTGTGGACAGGATTACTCAATGGGTATACCCATGGTTTTTTTCCTATTCAGCAGATTATCCTGAGAAGTACATATTCAAACCTCATTTTCATTAGTTACATTAATGTCCATTGTATCTAGGGTCCTCATATCCAGAATCAAGTTCCTTGGATTGTGGCCATGCCCTCAATGTTTGGTAATGAAGACTGACATTGGTAAGATGGGGACATGACATGATATGGTGCAACACAAACATGAAGAATGGGTTGATACCCTCCACTAACCATGACATGTTGAAAAAGCTTGAGAGTTGATTTTCAAGAAGGGGTTGGGTATTGACAGTGCATGTATTTGCACTTTGCTCAAGGAATATGTTCCAACTATTGTAAGTTCAATTCGACTCTCTAACTGGTTCATATATACTATTGATATATACTAATGATATTGTTCCCCAGAATGCGTTTTCTCAATGTCTTCTTGACTTCAATATCACTTCTTTGACCTCCTCATGATTGATCTGATGCACAAGTTCGAGGGTGGTGCATGGAAAACGATTTTCATACACCTCATGCAGATTCTCATCGCAAAGGGGAATGATGCTATCCAGCAAATGGATGAAAGGTATGTCCTCAGTCTTATGTATCTCTCATCAAATCTAATCTTATTAGATACCACAGTGTGCCTACATTCAGGTGAGGGACCATCTGCAAGTTTGCAGCAAATATGTCAGCCATGAAGCAGCTAGCAGCAAGAGACTTCGAGGATCTCTTACAGGTATGTCACTCATTGCCCAATTATACATAGATATACACACTTATTTTCCTAAAGTGTGCAATGTCCATCTTTGAAGGCCTCCTATCAGCACCACACAATGCAATTGTGCAAGACCTTCTATTTGAACCTGCTACATGGTATGCCTTTGCAAAACTATGGCTACACACAAATGACATGCTGGATTTCTTTGAAGCAAGTGTGAAATCACTGAGCAAAGCGGTATGCAAATTCCTCCAAATCACATGTGAGACATATATTACACATGAGCTTCCACAAGAAATGGCAGTGCATGGGCGACAGGCAGCAGCATTAGCAAGCAAGTGAGGTGGCCCAGTGTTGCAGAAGACAAGCGAAAGAAAGATGAAGAAGCTAAACCTCAACACATACAAGTATCATGCACTTGGAGATTACCCATGGACCATTCAAGAGCAAGGTACTATGGACAACTATACAACCCAACCTGTGCATGTCTCCCATTTATTCAAATTTTTACTTAAGATCTACAGGGTGAGCTGGAACACCAGCAACTCAAGCGGCACTACAGAAAAACCTCCAAGGCGAAATCAACCACTTTGGCGATGATGACAAAGCTTGAGGCATGCAAATGGTTCTGTCCACTCATGCTGCAAGAACTCAAGCAAAACCCAACTGAAGAGAGTAGAGATAATACTCATGCAATGAAGAAGGGAAAAGCTAAGGAGCCAAGTTCAGCTGGTGACCACTACATTATTGCAGATTCGCAATGGATTGCAACCAAAATAACAGTTTGGTTGGCATCAATAGGTACAGATTGGGCAACCAAAGTAAGTGAATTGAAAATACATCATAAGACGAGCCAATACTAATCTGCACATAGGACTTTATCGATCTACTTAAAGATCACCTGCTGTATTGGATTCACTCCAATGAAGAATGGGATGGTGAGATTGCATGCTTCACTGCCACTGAACACAGGAACCTTGTTCTTGTGAGGAACACAATGCACAAGCACAAGACACTTGCGGTCAACTATACGACATATGACCTATGATGGGATCAAGATGTGATTAATCCCTGCACACAGGCAAATGTCATGGTGCTCTTGCACGAGATGGACTTGAACCATCATCCTTACTGGTATGCGTGGGTGCTAAAGATCTTCCATGTAATCATTAGATACTATGGTGAACATTCAAAAACAATGCAACATGACAGATGAACATCTTGTTCATACATTGGTATGGATGCAGAACTACTAACTGCTCGATCTTTGGGGTTCACCGAATGCCCTGGGTCGGCTTTGTCCCTGAGAATGACCCAGATGCATTTGGTTTCCTGGATCCTGATCTTGTCATATGTGGTGTGCACCTAATTTGTCACCTTTCAGAAAATAGAACAAATGGGTTACTTGATGGATGCTCAATCACCTGCAAAGGTGACAAAGACTGGGCTTCCTTCAATGTCAACATGTAAGTACAGGCCTGAAAATATGCTCAGTATGATACTAATTGTAGTGCTCAGATTTGTTGACCATGACATGTTCATGTGATATCGTGGAGAAGGGATCGGTCATGCAGGGATGTGACATTGGGATGAGTTTCTACAGGTGGATTGCAGTGTCATTCGAAAAGGCCAGGGTGAGGTGAAGGAGGGCAAGGAGGATGGTGAGGAGCCTGGTGAGGAGGAGGGCAAGGAGCCTGATGAGGAGGGGGGTGAGGAAGAAGGTGAGGAGGGCAATGAGGGTGAGGATGAAGAACTCAGCAAGGAGGAAGGGGTTGACGAGAAAGACAATGAAGAGAGAGGGGGGGGGGCAGATTGGATAACGACAGCATTTATGAATGGGAAGGTTATGGTGCACTTTAATAGTAATTTGTTATGGGTGGGTGGGTGGGCTTGCATCAAGTGAAGGCCCAGGATATCTACTTTTGTGCACTAATATAGTCTTTTTGGTTGGTGTGTTGTCCAAGTTTTCTGGGAGATCATAAGTTCTTATTTGGATATATTCAACTATAGTAGTACATAGAAAGTACAGGACAAATATATGTGCATATTGTAGAGAGACAGAGATGACAGCAGTGTGATCATATGCCTTGAGACAATCATGAGCAATATAGCATAATAGCAGAGGCCAGCATGATGGCAAGAATGCCATGCCACAAGATTCCCTTGTCAGGGATTACCATAGTTTGTCAAACTTTGTGATGTATGGTGCAATAAACTCATGTGCAATACCCTTTTCTGTGAAGTATTTCTGGAGTGATACATCAATAAGTTCACCTTCTTGATCAGAGCAGACTATTTTTACATGACCTTCTGTGAATGTCTCAAGTCATTGGATTGTGGCTCAGATAAAGCCAGTAGCATCATTCTTGCTCTGGAGGAATTTTTTCTAGTCTTTTTTGCTGCAGTCATTGACAATTGTGATGGTATAGATATATTCATTTATGGACTTGTCAAACAGGCCCTGTAGGTCCATGCTTAATTGCTCAATGCTATGAGTTGCAAGGTTGGTCTCAGCTGAGAAGAATGGAGCATGATGGTGTTTATCCTTGGCATATCCATTACATGGTGATAGGTCAGCCTTTTCATGTAGCTCTATGCCAGTCACAAAATTGTGCTGGTCAAGGTAGTGGAGGCTTGCCAGGCAGATGTGGCCCATGCAAGCATCCCATAGGTCAAGGTTGGGTGTTGAGTAGGTAGTGAAGACAATGTTAGTCATGGTGTTGGTGGGTGGTATGGCATCATTGATCTCATATAGGTTGTTGTGTAGTCTACCTTCCATGATAGCTTTGCCATTTGGCTATTTTATCATGACATGACTGTTGTGCTTGAGGATTTCCATCCTCTTCTGGTCCATCCAGCTTTCTAACATGAGGTTGTCTCAGGTGTTGGGACAGTAGCTGACATTGGATAATTTGATCATACAGTCTGGTTGGTTTTCAATTTTGACCATGACTAATACTGATCTGGTACCAAGAATGCATAATTCTGGACCATTCTTGACTATGCCTTTGATAGTGTCATTAACCAGTGTGAATGTGATGAATGTGGACCATTCTGTGCATATATGGTTTGTGGAGCCACTGTCTAGGATCCAGCCAAAGTGGGAGCCAGTAGGATTTGCAGTGAGGTATGATAGACCTGAGTTGGAGCACTTATTGCTTGAGTTATCTTTGTTGTTGTCATCACTCTCAGCCATGGGTTGGTTCACCTGTTTGCCAGACCTCACCTTGGGCTTAGCTCTACCATGTGCTTTTGAGTCTTTGCTCTTTGACACATTTCCCTTTGCCTTCTTTTTATCATCCTTTCCTTTCTTGCCTTTCCCATGCTTCAAGTAGCAATCTTTGATCCAGTGGTCAGATATCTGGCAATTTGTACAGTAGGGCTGGCCTGGGATTAGTGTGGAGCTAAGTCCAGATCTGGATGTTTTCAATGTTGTGTTTGAATTTTGACTCATGTGTATACCATACTTGTCTTATATGTGGTATTCTATATTGGCTGATGTGTACTTTTGTGGTAGTGCTACAAACATGTAGCTCCATGTGTTGGGCATGGGTATGCATAGAAAACATGTAAACATTCAGTTCTCAATGTTCTTGTCCATGAGTATAAAGTTACAGCAGAATCCTTTCATTTTTGAGATATGTGCTGCCACATCTTTACTCTTTATATAGTAGGTAGTTGCTAGCAACATGATTGTCAGGATCCAGTCAGTTGCAGTAATTTCAATGTATAGTCATCAGGCCTTCTTCCATATTTCTGATGCAGTTGGTAAATGGTTCAGCTGATACTGTATTTCCTTTATTATAGTGGCTATGAGTACCAAGCTGATGAATAGATTTGCCTTGTCACAGCAAGTGGTTTCTTGGCCAGTTATAGTGTCCATCTCTGCAACATCCTTCTCAAAGTAGTCGTGGAGGTCCATAGTTTTTAATTGCATGTGATGACACTGGACCACATTGCATAGTTGTCTGTCATCAGTTTGGGTTTGAGATAGAATAAGTGTGTGAATTTTGAGGGGTAAATGGATCTTTTCAGCATGAAGTTCATGTTTTCATCATCTGATTCTTCTTTATCATATGATTTATGTTACACTTGGTCCAGGTAGGAATAAGCATAGGCTCAAAGGTTTGAGGTGTAGATGCAATACTTGCCACTAGGGTCAAGGGTTCTGTCAACTAGGACATATAGTTGATGGTCTGAAGGTAAGTCTGCCTACCAAGGAGGTAGTAGTGAGTTTTA
>JBBPUI010001426.1:0-10101 GCA_038094615.1 Heimioporus aff. retisporus | reverse complement strand
ACCTCACCGTGGATCCAAGCATGTTTTTCCGTACCTACTACGCGCATCTCCCTGATGTATCAGCCTTCCACCGTGTTACCCATCTGGATCTTACATCCAACTGGAATATGGATTTCGTCAGCAGTGGCGTCCAATATTTACACAACTTGACACACCTCTCGATCCACTGGAAAGTAACTTGCGTAGGGATTCCCAGTTTACAGGCTGTTCTGCGTCAAGTACGGTTCAAGATGGTTGTAATGTGGATGGATCATACCGATACTCACAGGAAGGTCGTCAAGTATTTTGGGAAAAAGGGAGTGGATGATCAGCGGATCGTGCTGTTCCGCCGTGCAGAGAAGTCCGAGATGGAGCTCGCCGCTGGATTTTGGGTATATGGTGCACGCATTATTAAATGGCGTCAGGAGAATAATAGTGAGTAGTATTGACTGTGCACGTACCGGGACTGACCTTATCCCAGTAACTACGCTCGCACGTCCTTCAATGGGTTCGAGGGAGGATATTGCCTCCATCCGCAAGTTGCCTCTCGAGTATGAGTCCAACCCATGGGATGGAGATGTGGTATAGAAGATGCTTGAGTGCGTTAGTGCTACACCGTGAGCGGTAAACCCTGATGCAAATGAGATGTACATACCACTGAGAATGATTAGAACTGGAATATGGTAGTAGAAGAATTGCTTGGTACCCATAAAAATGCGGCGCATGGAGTGAATAGAGCGGCCACTGGTGGGATTGGGGGAACCGGGGCACTTCCAGAGGTCTTCAACCCCACTGTCACGCTATACGAGGTGGTGACGAGGCGACCCTGTGGACCAAAAGTCCAGGAAGTGATCTCTGTATGACTCAAAGTCAGACAAAGATTGGAGTGAGCGGCCAACAGCCAACCCGGGGCTCCACCGTGAATAACCGTGACAGTCGCGGTAGTCGTGGTATGGTCAGCCGTGGTGCCCGTAGCAGTCGTAGTGTGATCGATTGCGGTGCCCGAGTCCATCAAACTTGGTGCGATTCTCGCAGCGGTACGTGGCTGTTTAGCAGAGGAGGTGAGTGTGGTGACATGGGTCCGGCATGCGCGTTAGGGCTGTCATCGCATCCAGGAAGAGGTGAAGTCACGCGACGTACCGAGAACAAGTCAGGCGTGGGGCCCAAAGCCTTGCGTTTCTCCTCGGACAACTGCTAGTGCGTCGTCGTCCACGAATGAATCACGAGCATCCTCGCGTGCCCTACGTTGGTGAGCCGGCTCACGAGCTGGAGCGCGCTTACCGTGACGCTCGCCGTTGTGCGGTTTCCCCAGACACTAAAGCTGAGCATCCCAGAGTACCTGTCTGGACGGAGCAGCTCCTTGGCGCGTGCGTGGTACGGGTGGCTTGCCAATCTGAGGTACAACACCCACGCAATCTTCGGGTGGTTTTCCAGCCAACTGCAAGTGCGCGTGTGAGAAGGGCCGGTGCACGCACACGAAAAGGAGAGGACATACCGAGCGAGGGTGAGGATGTTCTCGTGGCAGTGCCGCTGGCAGCGCAGGCTAAGGGTCGCGCTAGCTGTCAGGAAGTGGTGGTGGCGATACGTAACATTGAACGCACCTGTAGCGATATTAGTAATGTGTGGGAAAACTTACCTTCGTGCTCTCGAGATCAGTCTGAAGTAATAGCACCCGCACTTTTCCGTTCAACTGGTACCTCTCCGACAGCAACTATAACTTTTTTTCATCGTCAAGCGATTGCTGAGACATTTCCAAGCACAGGTGGCAGCACTCAATCAGATCGAAGACTACTCATCACCATCCAATTTCCGCTCGCAAAGATGGCTCGTCTCAACAGTTGGAGTCTGGCTGTCCGCCATCTTCGGTTCACCTGCTAATATGGACTCTGTGAGCACCCGTACGTTCGCTCATTCCGCTACTAGAGGTTACCATCAATGATGTCCGAACCCGTTTTGGCAGGAAGATCTTGATGCACGAGAGACCACCAAGACATCGAATATGTATCAGTTCTCGGCGATCTAAGAGCCTGGGGTCACACGCAGATCTAGGTGAGCTCACGTCACTACCCGACTATCCATTGGCTCTTGACCAAAGGCACGCTAGTGTGACGCTGGTAATTGTGTCCTCAACATCGCTGACTGCTGGCCTTGCGCCTACTACGCAGAATCGTGTGTACACTCTCAAGGTGCTCCAAAGATTCCACATACGATCGTTTCTTGCAGCGGCTAACGCGCGGATCGAACAGGATTTACTTGTATCCGGCAGGTGTAAGTTGGAGCGTGTCTGTGGCTGTTCCTTTTAGCAGATTGTGTCCGTTCCTATGGAGTATGGCGAGATCCGAGGCCGAAAGGTTTGCCTTTTGCTTGTTGAGCAGTTTTTCTGTTCAAATATTGTGCGAATCAGATCTTTCATTTATCATGAACGTTGCTATTTATCATCACCTCACCGGGCTTGTCATAGGAATGAGAGCCCTATAGACTGCAGGGTGAGTGCGCGGGCATGCGTTCTTCTGTGTATTTACCCACTTTACAGCGTCTTGATTTGTGGCGCGCAAGTCGTGGGCATGATTGTCCTGGGCCAGTGGCCGTAATGCGAAGCTACCATGTCCCCGATGGAATACTTGGCTGTATGTCTTTTTGTTTCCTTCGCTATGCTAATTCGCCTACCCCCAGGCACTCTACTACCGGATGTCCACCTGCTTCATATCTGACCTACGGCACACCCGACCAGCTCCCGTCCTGACTGATTCCTCAGTCGTTTTTTTTTTGGCGATACAGCCTCGGTCACCACCATTGGAACTCGACACTGGCCCGGATCACAACGGACCACCCTGAAATGGGTGGGAGCAAAACATCTCAGGCTATCCTGTCAAGTCTCCAGGTTTTCAATCTCAGATACTCCGCCAACTGCCTTAGCCCATGTTGCAGAGCAGCCCATGCTCGACTGTGCCCCACCTCTCGCCCTCCCTCACTCCCTCTGTAAACTCCTCTTCCTTACCTAGCCCAGGGGAGGACGAAGCTCTGCCGAGTCCACGAAGTAGCTCCAAACCCCCGTCTACCGAGAGTCCCATCATACAGGCCAAGATCAGAACGATGGCTACCGCTCTCGCTCTTGCTCAACCCCCCGGCACCTCTCCTAGTTCTCCGTCTTCCCCCTCATGTAAACATATCGAACTTGTTCCCCGCAGTGGCCGGTTTTCACGTTTCCATCCCTACTTGCCCAGGAGTGGAGCAAGCCCTGTTGGAATGGATTATGTAGCACGGTCGCTTGGGATAGTCACTCCCAACGATCTGACAATTGCTGAATTAGAGGAAGTAAGTTGTTCGCGCATTTATTGGTTGAGTAGTTGATGATGTCCAACAGAAGAAGGACATGTATATCTCGGTTCTTGACTCTATGCCTGACAGAGTTTTATTGTCAGCACTCAAGGCTAAGCAAGCAAATCGTGATTGCATAGAACAACACCTCGCAATGGCCTCTGCTGAGATCAGATCCACAGAAGAGTGGATCGCTTTTTTCACCACCCTGCGCGAGCAGCACACAGGGGACCTTGCGATCAGCAACGAATTTACACACCTCATCAACCATGTGCTGGGTGGGCGCCAGTTGTCAGAACTCAAGGTACAAGGGCAACATTACCGCGCTGCCTATGGACAAGAAAGAGCCGCTTTGGAAATTTCAGATGCACACGTGCACGAGATGCAAAAGGTGATTCGCTCGCATAGTTGGTCTGAATCGAGCAGCAATGAAGATGCCTCCATGTTCCCATTCGATGATAGTGAGGGTATGGGATCTGATGTGGAAGGAGATCGCCTTTTGTAATGTCTGAAATCTGAAGCTGTATCGATATACAATCGTGCTACTTGTAGTTACCCTCATACTTGTTTTCTCCAATTTGATGTAGCGGCTAATGTGGACGGCCGCATTCCCAAAGTGGTTGTGATTGTTTGTTTGTGGTTATGTAACAGCATTGCAACATCACTTGGGCCACCATCTGCATGTTCGCAGTAAAACTTTGGGTTGGCTGTTGGCTGCTCACTCCAATCTTTGTCTGACTTTGGGTCATACAGAGATCACTTCCTGGACCTTTGGTCCACAGGGTCGCCTCGTCACCACCTTGTATAGCATGACAGTGAGGTTGAAGATCTCCAGAAGTGTCCTGTTCCCTCAGCCCTACCCATCGCCATTCCATTTCCGTTCATTTTGTGGGTGCATAATGTGGTACGCGATTCATTCACGGTCAGTTAACTAAGTTCAGCAGGGATCAGGATCTTGTTCCTATTTGATGGAGATAGCGAGGGCATGGGGTTCGACATGGCCTGAGATGGTATGTATGGAGTTTCACTCTATCGATACCAACTAACTGCAAATCATGTATAAGTATCCGAATCTTCTCACTTCCCCAGTCAATTGCGATTCTCACCATGCCAATGGTTCAAACTCAATGCCAGGTAGGTAGCTATTCAATTGATCATTTACTGCTGTTAACGAATCTCGAGCAGGAATATGACCATGACCATGCCCTTCCCAAAACTGACACAGGGGCAGTGTCAACGCGGTCCTGGGATCACCCTGATCATATCGGCGGTGGTACCATGTCATTCAATGTTGCTGACCTGACAGGCTTATCCGATCCATCGGCTTCCGCGAATATCCATCAGCCTCATCCCCCATTTCCCTTCGTGTTTCCCAACCCCCCTCTTCTCACTGATACTACTCTCACTAACTCCACCATAATGTCAGCCGAGTCAGGTTATTTCGGTGAGTGAGGCTACCTCAGTGACCGCAAAGTATCATCTAATATTTTCATTCAATATTGTTAATTTGACAGGACTGTCTGAGCAATCAGCTTATACGAATATCCATCAACCCCGCCCTCCACTCCCCTTTGTGACTCCAAATCCCTCTCTTGCCACCCATACCTCTCTCACCAACCTCGCCGTATCAACGGCCGAGTCAAGTCATGTCGGTGGGTTAAGATATTTTAGTGGCTGCAATGTATCATTTATTATTGTCAATTCGACAGCATCATCTGAGCGACCGGCTTACTTTGAAGACAATGTATTGTTTGGTATCGCAAACCCCCACCCGCCTGTTACTCGGAATCGGTCATACAACAATCCACCACCTCTGCTACCAATGTTTCCCCCTACGCTCACCAACCATCCCCCTCCTGCCATCCCTCTCCTTCCTACTCATCAGGATGTTTCTACCCACTCCAGCATGATGCAATCCGGCAAATCGGGTTACTTCAGTAAGTCGGTTTGCATTGATGACGATAGAGTAATATATTCATTTTCTCTGTTGCAGTCAATAGCAATCCCCCCACGCCCACACAAACAAATGTTGCTGCCCGTCCAATCTCAAAGGTTGAAGTAAAAGCCGCCTGCCACATTGTTCCTTGGCATATCATTTATTTGATGGTCGTCAAAGAGGCGGTGTGGGCAGATGCAGTCCGCGATGAGAAAATCACATACGTGATCTCCCGCGCCATACACAACGTCGTCGGCCATATCCCCATCCGCAAACTATCAGCTGACGCATCCAACAAATTGCAAAGAGAGAGTTCACGTGCGGTCACAAAAGTTTTACATGGCTGGAAACTGTTCGTGTGGCCACACCTAACGACTTCTCTTCGACTTCGTCGGCCGTATAGTGGCCCCGGGGACCCCAGTCCGAATCAGGACAACCAGAGCTTGGTTGTCTACTGTAGGGACCAAGCCAGGAGGCTACTGACAGATAACCTATTTCTGCGTGCCGATCTGAACCCTAATGCTAGAATTTTCAGTGCTGACTGGATTCTGCAAATGGTCGCAGATCGAGTCTTCGACGCTAAAGGTCTCGAGATGGCTCCACACATCGAGTTGGGTGACACACGGGCCAACCTCGACAACATCTTTGCACTGGCTGCAACAGCCATCATGGCGGCCATTCGAGATTGGGAGAATGGGTATTTCAATGTGAAGAAGGTATCATCCTCTTTGTGGCGGACGGACTATCTACTGGCATGTGATTCCATTAGAGAGTTCAGGCAGGATCCTGGCAATTCGTTGTGGTTGGATGATGTGTATGAGTGGGTGCTTCGACAAAAATGCCCCCGCCCTTAGCCCACTCAATAGACAGGTTAATCACTACGTCATGTTATTGGGGCATCTTCTGGTATACATAGGCATTCGTCTCATTACAATTTATAGTTTAGAGGTGCTATCTACATTCGAAATGACTTCACCCTTGATCATTCTATCAGCAGAGGTCTCGACCCCACCCAGCTTCGGCTTGCTGGGTGACCCACCCACCGACAGTGCCTCACCATCATCCTCTCCCTAACCCCAGTAACTTCCCCTTCTACTCTCTCCAGGGGCGCCTCCAGGCACGCAGCACCTCTCCGGATCGCTTGTCACCCCCATATCACATGTGCAGACCAACTCAGCCTTCATAGCTTTGATTCCATCATCGATGCCAGGTCATTCGTGAAATCCTCCAAAGAGAGCCATGAGCTACCTATCCTTCTCATGTCAGTTGACACTCCACAGATACTCAGCCTCAAAAGCTCATTGGCAAAACCACACCTTTAGCAACAATCGAGATGATCATGTCAGTCACGCCCCAGAACAACCCCCAGCCCAGTCTCATTGTTCACGCAGGCAGGGATGGATATAGTAGTGGCCACTGGCATCTATCTGTGCGGGGGCACTGATGGGCATGAACATGTCATACAACTTCTTGGGCAGGGTATGCTTGTTCGAGTTCAACTGCATATCGTCATATCTTGTGTTTGACGATCTGCCCTCAGGCTGTCCTCACGTGGGCCATCATTGGGCCTATCATTGTGGAGACGAGTACAGCGCCTCCCTCCTCATCTAACTGTAAGAACTGGACAGATTTGCTAACCATTCTGAGCAAGCGAGTGATATTGGGCGTCACGCGGGTTTGTTACGCCGATCGCAGAAAAATCATTCAAGTTCATGGTTGCACGCTTGGGGGAGCAGGACTGTCATGAGGGTCAGCGCGTGCTCCTTCTTCACCATATTAACCTATGTCCTTTCACTCTCGTTGAGGTCAAACTGGACCTTCCTTTCATTAACTTCGAGCGTGCTGAATCCCATGGCCTCAAATTCACCCTACTTGAGTTCTGTGACAGTCTTGAACCGATCTCCGCCTTCTCCGATGCCCAAGCCAAGCTTGTCCTTTTCCGCGCTCGACGTTGACGTCACAGACGAGGTGCTTGAGGCCGCGGAGGGGGTTCCACTTGCTAGATTCATATAGGATGGAAATTAGCTGGCATGTCCATCCGCTTCTTATATCCTTCCGAGTACCGTGGCTGGAGCTTCAACCCGGAAGGTGTGATCCGTTCCCACTCTTTCGAGCCCGCTAAGCCGCGAGTGCCTTCTTGACTGGCTCGCGACAACGACGCCCAGCTGGCAGTGGTCTTGACCAAATCCAGCAAGTACATCCTTATATTGTGACGCATGCTGACGATGCGCATCGTGCATGCACCGCGCCAGGCCTGTGGCTTATCCTCATCAGGAAAAGCCTCCCCTGGATAATTACATGAATTCTCTGAAAATTCAATATAATACTTGAATATTTCTTATATTATCTCATATTATCTCATAATTGTGAAATTATATGAATTATCACCAAATCTCTGGCCTCATTTAAACATCCAGATAATTATCAAGAATCTTTTCATATTCCCATATATTTTTCATATATTCTCCATGAATTTATGTAGAGGATGAAGACAGTCAACCCAGAAAATACTATCAATTAATTGTATTTGGATAAATAATACT
Source organism: Heimioporus aff. retisporus (assembly GCA_038094615.1). Taxonomy (NCBI): domain Eukaryota; kingdom Fungi; phylum Basidiomycota; class Agaricomycetes; order Boletales; family Boletaceae; genus Heimioporus; species Heimioporus aff. retisporus. The sequence goes on along the minus strand of JBBPUI010001426.1, from coordinate 2,325 downwards.
ACAAGTTCACTATGGATACTACCATGGCATCCCCACCCTCCTCATCCACCACTCACAGCACTTGTCATCTGATCCTGCAGGTAAGACATGGCAGGTTGTTCACAAGCAAGTGGGCTTACCTGCAAATACCCTCACCCTCATGCCCATGGTGGGCGGCTGTTCTTCGTCGCGGTTGGATGGTGGGCATGCAGTCGCAGCACCCCCGCTCTCCTCGTTGTGATAGCAGCCAAGCCTTGGTAGCCACAGTATGGTTGGTTGGGGGTGCAGGCCATCACGGGACCTACACTTGTCAGTGCCGATGGCGACAAGTTTGTCGTCATCGTGTGGTGGTTGCGGTGGTGGTGACACACCGTTGGGTCACCGTACCGCCCCGCCACATTGTGTGGTGGTGGTGGTGACGTGCCGTTGGGTCGCTGTACCACCCGCCACACCGTTGTTGTTGGGGTGGTGGACGCACTATTGCGCGTCCTCGCCCGCATTGTCATCATTGCGTGGTGGTGGCAGCACCCCATTGGGTTGCCATGCCGCCCGCCACGTCGTCGTCGTCGAAGTGGTGGGCGTGCTGTTGTGCGTCCCCGCTCACGTCGCTGTCGCGTGGTGGCAGCAGCACACCGTTGGGCTGTGGTACTGCCCGCCGCGTCGTTGTTGTTGAGGTGGTGGGCGCGCCGTTGCGCGTCCCTGCCCGCGTCGTCATCGTCGCGTGGTGGTGGCAGCACCCCGTTGGGTTGCCATGCTGCCCGCCACGTCGTTGTTGTCGAAGTGGTGGGCACGCTGTTGCGCGTCCCCGCTCGTGTTGCTGTCGTCGCGTGGTGGCAGCAGCACGCCGTTGGGCTGCGGTACTGCCCACCGCGTCGTCGTCGTTGAGGTGGTGGGCGCGCCGTTGCGTGTCCCTGCCCGCGTCACCGTCGTCGCGTGGTGGTGGCATGCCATTTAGTTGCCATATTTCCCGTCGTCGTCGTTGAAGTGGTGGGCGTGTTGTTGTGCGTCCCCGCTTGCGTCGCTGTTGTCGCGTGGTGGCGGCAGCACGCCGTTGGGCTGCGGTACTGCCTGCCACGTCGTCGCCGTTGAGGTGGTGGGCGCGCCGTTGCGCGTCCCCGCCCGTGTCGTCGTCGTCGCGTGGTGGTGGCACGCCGTTGGGCTGCTGTATTTCCCGCCGGCCACGTCGTTGTTGTTGAGGTGGTGGGTGCACTGTTGCGCGTCCCCGCCCGCGTCGCCGTCGTCGTGTGGTGGTGGCATGCCGTTTGGCTGCCATATTTCCCGCCGTGTCGTCGTCATTGAAGTGGTGGGCGCGTTGTTGCGCGTCCCCGCCCGCGTCGCTGTCGTCGCGTGGTGGTGGCAGCTGTTGGGCTACGGTACTGCCCGCCACATCAGCAAACCAGCCTTTTCTCAATACAGACATTACAGACATTGTCAGTCTGTAGAGATCTGTACGGTCTGTATAGATACTACAATAATCTGTACAGCCCATACAGTGATTGTGGCTGTGCACCATTGATCAATCAAGCTGATAGCACAGGACTCACAGACTTGACAGACTTGACAGAGTATACAGCCTTGTACAGATTATTGCTTTACATAATTTTTAAATATTCTAATATTTGATCAAATATTAATTTGGTAATGACCAATAAATTATTGTGGCCTGTACAGACTGTACAGACACTATAGTGATCTGTACAGTCTGTGTAGACACTATAATGACCTGTACAGCCTGTGCAGATATTATGGTATCAAAGTGTAGCAAAACAAAATGCTGGAAAAGTGTTGGAAAGGTGTTGAAAAAGTGTTGAAAAGTGCACCAAAAGTGCACCAAAAAATGTAGGTAAAGTGTAGGCAAAGTATTGAAAAAGTGTTGGACAAATATTGAAAAAGTGTACCAAAAGTGTACCAACAAAGTGTATGTACAAAAAGTGTAGGAAAAGTGTTGACAAAGTGTTGAAAAAGTGTTGAAAAAGTGTACCAAAAGTGTATCAAAAAGGCATACAAAAAGTGTAGGAAAAGTATAGGAAAAGTGTAGGCAAAGCATAAGCAAAGTGTTGGAAAAGTGTTGAAGAAGTGGTGAAAAAGTGTTGAAAAAGTATATCAAAAAAGCATACAAAAAGTGTAGGCAAAGTGTAGGCAAAGTGTTGGAAAAGTGTTGGAGAAGTGTTGAAAAAGTGTACAAAAAAAGTGTACAAAAAGTGTAGGAAAAGTGTAGGAAAAGTGTAGGCAAGGTGGAGGCAAAGTGTTGGAGAAGTGTTGAAAAAGTGTACCAAAAGTGTACCAAAAAAGCGTACAAAAAGTGTAGGAAAAGTGTAGGAAAAGTGTAGGAAAAGTGTAGGCAAG
>JBBPUI010001425.1:0-10106 GCA_038094615.1 Heimioporus aff. retisporus | reverse complement strand
CTCCATCTTCATGGTTTTCATACTTTTGTCGAACGTCTCGATCCCATTACTCTTTACCCCACTTTTCGCCAAATTTACCTTTCTCTTCCTCGTGATGCGCAGGATAGATATCTCAATTCCATTACTTCCATCCCCACCGTTACCTCGTCCTCTTTTCTCTCCTCTCCCCCTCCTCTGCCAATCACCCCTCCCAATGCCTCCACCAATCCACCACTTGCCTCTCGCCTCTCCTCTGTTCGATTGATCCCCCACGACCGCATCAATGACCCCCCTTTCTGTTCCGATGGTTTCTTCGTTGACGAGCATGTCCTCTCCCTTAACTGAGAACACATCCAATTCTTCCAAAACCCTGCTGGACAACGTATCCTCTCTTCCACGGTCCAAACCCTCACTTCCCCCATCACCCGTCCTCCGGCAACCCCCTCTACCACGTGCTACCACTGCCATCACTCAGGACATTATTGCGAAAATTGTCCCGAATACCGCTGTCCCTCCTGCCGGGTTTATGCTCCTGGACATCCCTCCCAAATCTGCTTCACTATCCAATGCTCTGCTTGTTCTCGTTGGGGTCACTCCGATCGGTTCTGCCCTACTCACACTTGTGCTCGTTGCGATGAGGCTGGGCATATTTTCTCTGATTGCCCTTCTGAAAATCTCTCCCCTTCCCAGGCATTCTCCGCATCCTTCCCTCCCCCACCTTTGGCAGACTCGGCTTGATTCTTGAAGTCAGGGACTTCAAGGCTTGGACGGGGGTAATGTTACAGTTATGCTTCTCTTCATCCTCTTGTTTCCTTCTCCGCCTCTCTTTGTCCCAGTCTATCTTTTCTTCTTCTCCAATGCTGCGCATCCTTTACTCATTTTTATTGACTAAATACTCTTCATTTCCGATGCTACACATCTTTTACTCATCTTCGTTTACTAAACGCTTATGCGTCCTTTGTTCTTTACCTTTCCATGATATTCTATGATTACGCGTCGCTGGGTATATAGAGCATTCGTCTACAACGATGTACTCTATTCTCGATCTGCGCAATCTAGCGTACTCTTGAGTCATCCTTAGTCTCTCAGTCCCTCAGTTCCTCAGTCCTTAGTCCGCCTTCTTGGCGTGGTCCTTCATCACTTAGTCCCTTCGAGCTGAGTTGTACCTCTTCGTGAGTGTCCTGCTCGTAGGTAAGCCTTTCAACATAGTCTTGGTCCACTCGAGGTACGCTCTGCGTAACACCCTCCTTTCCTCCTTCCGCTCCACCAATGCACATGGCCCCTCACTTCCCACACTGCCTCCTGACATTATCGACGGCGAAGAAGAGTACGAGGTTGATGGCATTCTCTCACACAAGGGATCCCCTGGCCGCTATCAGTACCTGACCGCATGGAAAGGATACTCCGCAGCAGAAAATACCTGGGAACCGGAAAGCAATCTCTGACATGCCAAGGACATCCTCTCTGATTATAAACAGACTCACTCCCTGTGTTAGCATGGACCCAATCCCCATCAAACTTGCTTATTCTCAATTGTTCTCCCCTCGCACTAAAGCTCAACGTTGGTTCCTCCTTCGCCATCCCACCTTATCTTCTTCCCATTACCTTGAACACGAATACTTCTGCCGTTTCGACGATTGTCCTGTTCACTTAAAAAACTAAAAACCCCATCTTCATATGATTCTAGTTGTTTTCTACTTCTCTCTTTTTACAAACCACTTTACTCTTCCTATCCTTCGCCTCCTTCGAAATGTCTGTCACTTCTTCTTCTTCCTCTTCATCTCCACTCTCCGTTTCTTCTCCATTACACTCCAGACGTGTACAGGCCACATTCTTACCCACCTCCGCCACCTACACCCTCTACGCCGCCATCCTCGCCAATCCTACCCTCGTCCACGCCCTCGAGACGGACCCCCTCTATAACGAAGATGACATTTCCCAGGAGCTCATACGCCTCTTCCTCGATGTTTCTAAAGTACAATCGTACCATTTCCAGTCTGCCCCTTCGGATCTTCCGGCAGCTTTTGGACTCCCCCTTCGTCTTCTGATTGGTCGTCTTCCTGATCGCATTCTGTCTATTCTCCATCTCCACGGTTTTCATGTTTTCGTTGAACGACTTGATCCTACTATTCTTTATCCCACCTTTCGTCGTATTTACCTCTCCCTCTCTCATGATGCGCAGGACCGATATCTCAATTCCATTACCTCCATTCCCACTGTTGCCTCTTCCTCTTTCCTCTCTACCCCTTCTTCACCTCCTCCTCTGCCAATTGCCCCTCCTGATGTTTCCACCTCCTTGCCACTCGCCTCTCGCCTCTCCTCCTGCCAACTCATCCCTCATGATCGTGTCAATGACCCCTCTTTTTGTTCCGATGGTTTCATCGTCGACCAACATGTCCTATCCCTTAACCGAGACCACATCCAATTCTTCCGGAGCTCAAACAGACGACGTATTCTCTCTTCTGCGGTTCAAACCCTCACTTCCCCCATCATTCATCCCCTGGCAACTGCCTCCACTACCTGCTTCCATTGTCACTGTTCAGGACATTACCGCGAAAATTGCTCCGAATATCGCTGCTCTTCCTGTCTCATTTATGCCCCTGGACATCCTTCCTACCTCTGCTTTACTATCCAGTGCTCCGCTTGCTCTCGTTGGGGTCATTCCAACCATTTCTGTCCTACTCGCACTTGTGCTCGTTGTGATGAGGCCGGGCATATCTTTTCTGATTGCCCCTTTGAGAATTTCACTCCCTCCCAGGCATCGGCGATTCATTTTCCTCCTTCTCCCCCAGTGGATTTGACTTGATCTTGAGGTCTGGGCCTTCAAGGCTTAGTTGGGGGGTAATGTTACAGTTGTCTCTCTCTTCATATGCTCTTACTCCTTACTTCCCTCATCCGCCTTCTTCCTTCAATAGAGTGCCTCATGCACACCTTTAGGGTTGGTTTATCTTTTTCTTCCGATGCTGCGCATCTTTCACTTTTACTCATTCCTGCTTACTTGACATTGACGTGTCCCTTTACCTTTACTCATTTTCGCTTACCTGACGCTGACGCGTCCTTTTGTTCTTTACTCTTCTTTGACATTCTACACTTACGTGTCACTGGGTATATAGTCCATTCGTTTACACAATGTACTCTATTCTCGATCTGTGCAATCTAGTGTACTCTTGAGTCACCCTTAGTCTCTCAGTCCCTCAGTCCCTCAGTCCCTAGTCCACCTCTTTGGCGTGGTCCTTCGTCCCTTCGTCCCTTCGAGCTGAGTTGTACCTCTTCGTGAGTGTCCTGCTTGTTGGTAAGTCCTTCAACACAGTCTTGATCCACTCGAGGTACACTTCGTGTAACAGGTGAGGAGTGGGTGGGTGGAGGAGGGTGGTGTGGGAGCTCTAGGAATTACTAGTGCTAAGGAGAGTTGGTGGGCAAGGTCAATGTCTTCCTGTTGCTCAGAAGTGGTTGGAAAAGCAATGTCAAGATTCTGGTGAGAAGATTCAAAGGGGGAGGATGAAGAGGATGAGGTATCTGAGGGGAGTTCTACTGTGGTAAGCCTGTGTGTACCATGCAAGACTCATTCTCTATAAAAGGGGATTCTGGAAGCAATGATGAAGGATCTGTAGTGGCGACAGTCCTAAAATGTGGAGCTTAGTTCTCTTTTTATGCTTGGTCCAGGTAGGACAAGCATAGACTCAAAGAACTAAAGACTAGGGTCAAGGGTTTAGAGTTCTGACAAAGTACTTGCCATAGGGTCAAAGATTCTGTTGTCTAGGATATATAGACAATGGTGTTGAGGATAAGTCTGTCTACTGAAGAGGTAGCAGCAAGTTATGATGAGGGGGAACAAAGGAGGAACAAGGTAAGATTGAATAGGACCTAGAGTACATGGGACAATATAGTTGAGCTTATATATATATTGTGAGTGGAAATTCATAAAATGTCATAGAAAATCTATAGCTATGTGAAAATGTTCAAAAAGAAAGAAAGATAAAGACAAGAGAGATGATGGTATGTGATGAATATGTTGTATATTCTAGAACACTCTAGAGAAAGGGAAGTATTGGATTATGATGATGAGGGTAAGCAAAGGTGACATGAAGGAAAAAGAATAAGGGTGAAACATAACACATGACATAAGTTTTTTCCTGCCCATTGAGTGCTTATATTCTCATAGTGTAGTGTATGCACACCTTGGCCCATTCCCAAACTGCACTGAAGTAAGACCCTACTTACTTCATCTACTCAATTTACTTGCATGCATACTGTAGATTGTGTCCACATGTACTTACCAAATATAACTATTCTCAAACCATGCTGAGATTGTATCTACAGCTGTTCCCCTCACAATCATAGCCTTTGACATCCTCTTCTCCCAATCCTAGGCCTATCCTTTGCCACTGCCATTGCACCCCTTGTTCTAATGCCAAACCTTTCACTAGTATTCCTCCCAACTCCATCAATGTCAGGGACTATGACAATGATGTTGGACATGGAGAAGATGCTTACTCCAACATAACTGAATCTCCTGGTAGTAGAAATTACATGGACTTCTAATTTAGCATTTCATTCCTACTTTTTATTTCTCACTTTAATTTTAAATATACTAAGGGGGTAATGTTATGACTTGCCTCTATTCTTTTCTTTGATTTACTCATATCACATAATCCAATGCTTCTTTTCCATAGAATGTTCTAAAACACTCAATGTGTTCATCACATACCTTCAGTATTCTTCCTTGTGTTTCTTCTTATCTTTTCCACTTGATTAGTCCATGCTTAGTCACAGATGTTATATGACAGTCTATAACTTTCCTTTGCAGTGTATGAGTCTGGCTACACTATTGATCTCCCTTGGCTCAGTACTGCTCAATTCTATCTAGTTTCCCTCATCCTAACCATTCTAACTCACTGCTATCTCATTAGTAGGTAGACTTGCCTTCAACTCCACCATCTATGTCCTAGACAACTAAAACTTCAACCTCTGGCAAGTATCTCACTTGAACTATTGAACCCTTGACCTTGTCTTTTAGTTCTTTGAGCCTGCATTCCTTCCTATCTGGACCAAGCATAATATTTTACCACCTCCAATGAGGATTTTTAGATGAAGGGTATATTCCAACACAATGACCCTCCCCCTCTTTTATACATACATATGTACACCTGTATTTGTATCTTTGATGGCCAAACAGTTTATGCTAATCCCTGTTCATATTGTTGAATCCTCATATTTGAAAGCCATTGAAACTTGTGCTCTGATTAACTCTGAAACACAAATCTCTTGCATCAACCAGGATATTGTCTGAAAACACTCCCTTTAAAACCAAACTCCCTTTTTCCATTATTGTCAAAAATGTTGAGTGATCCACCAACAAGAATGGTCAAATCCAGTTCTCCACCTCTCTCTTTATCCATACCAGTTCAGTAGCTCACCAAATCATCTTCTACATCCTTAACTGCAGAAAAAAAAATCATCCTCAGAACAAGTCAATCCCACCATTAACTGGTCTGCTTGGGCACTCTCCATTCCCCTCAACTCCAACAAATTTGGTTGATGCAAAAACATACATATTTCTATAGTACAAATGAGAACAAAAAGGCAGAAGCAGTCTGTTAGACAAATGAAACAGGCTCTAGGCTACAAAGATAACTCAGGATTGAAGCACTAATCTATTTGACTACTCACAGATTGAATGGTCTATGACCACATCCATGATAATTTTCCTTCTTGCCTCTGTATCAGCAGAAAGATAATGGTCATAGAGCCCTTCAAGTACATTGGCCACTTGAGCAGATGTGCCAGATGTGTAGTATTTTTCTGTAGCCACTTCAAATGGCTTAGAGAACTTGTTTTGAACAAGAAAAAAAGAATGTTGAAGAACAAGCAAAAGTCCTATACATGAAGGTAAAAACATTGCTTGAACATAGCTTGAATAACATGCCTATTCCTTGCCGAAGGGTATCTTTCCATGGCTGTCCTTGTGATGTAACCTAAAGAATGTGGATTCAGATAATAAGTGGACCTTCCCATAATTAAATATACCACAAGGAAGTCATGCATGCTAGATAGTGAAATCTATAAAATAATGTGTTTTAGCAGGAATACATGACTGATTACATTCAAAATGATGACCTTCTGTGTAGGTGCAATTCGGACAATCTGAATAATATTAGCTATCAAATTTATGAATAAGAAAGATAGACCCAACTGTCTAATACAAGAGATAAATTATTTATTTAAAACAAAATGAAAAAAAAAACACCTACATTCTGAATATAAAAAAACATACAGATGTCAAAATACAATATTTATGTCAAAAAGATGGCTTACATCCTAATTTATTGAGAAAAATAGTGCAATAATATTGGAAAACCAATGTACAGTATATCTTACCAGCTAAGCAACACCACAGAGGTGAAAAAATACCATTGTTAGTGTTAAATAAATGAAATTGTGGTCAACATCATATGTTTCCTACAGGTGAAGGAGTAGTGAGATTGATATTCATTGCTAATAACAAAGCACCCACTGGCTATGCATGGAAAAACCACTTACAAGCTGGGAATAAAAGAGTAGCAGAAAAAGGGCAATGAGATAAATAATCATTTCTGATCTACATTGAACCACTTACAAGCTATGAATGGTGGAGCAGCAGAAAAAGGGCCATGAGATAAATGCTCATTTCTGATCCATATCAGACCACTTACTCCCTATGAATGAAAGAGTAGCAGAAAAAGGGCCATGAGATAAATGTCCATTTTGAATCCACATCAGATCACCTACAAGCTATAAATAAAAGAGCAGCAGAAAGGGCCATGAGATAAATGCTCATTTCTAACCCACATTACACTACTTACTCCCTATGAATGGAAAAGTGGCAGAGAAAGGGCCATGAGATAAATTCTCATTTGATTGACAGCAGACCACTTACTTGCTATGGATGGAAAAGCAATAGAAAAAGAGCCATGAGATAAATGCTTATTTTAAATCCACATCAGACCACTTACTCGCTATGAATAGAAGAGCAGCAGAAAAAGGACAATGAGATAAATGCCAATTTCTGATCCATATCAATCACTTACAAGCTATGAATGGAAGAGAAGCAGAAACAGGGAAATGAGATAAATGGTCATTTCTGATCCACATCAGACCACCCACAAGCTATGAATGGAAGAGCAGCAGAAACAGGGCCATGAGATAATTGCTCATTTCTGATCCACATCAGACCCACTTACTCGCTATGAATTGAAAAGCAACAAAAAAAGGACAATGAGATAAATGATCATTTCTGATCCACATCAAGTCACTTACAAGCTATCAACAGAAGAGCAGCAGAAAAATGGCTATTAAAAGATGAACAACTCTGACACAAATCAGACCATTTACCTCCTATACCACAAATGGTACTAGTATTGAAATTTTCATTTTACTTATTTACAAGTTCTTACCTGTGCAAAATATTCAGTTTCCCACATCCTATGTGGATTCATTATGTAATCATACCTTTGTGTGTGGAAACCAACCAGCAATTGCCTCCATCACATTGTGACCTTGTTCTACAGTCATCCTGAGATCAACATATCTTTCTAAAGCACTGGATGAATTATTTCATAAATGTATTGTATTATGGTCCATTACTCACTATTTGACAGCATATTTGACACATAGCAATACATTCTTTTCTTGTGCTGACACCAACAACATCTCCAGTGATTCTTTGTCCAATGCAGCTGCAGTTTTTTCCAACAATGTGTTACATCCTGTACTGCTTGTATCCATATCTGAAACTGAATAGTGTAAAGTAGAAACAATAAAATATGTATAGTTACCTTGTAGCTGTACTGATGCCTTAGGTGAAAATGCCATTTTACATAAGTCACCCCAAATGTCTCTCTTGTCAAACATCTCTTGAGCACCAGCCTGTAGTCTTTTCTGCCTTTCATCTTCAGGCAGAAGAACATATTCATTTTGGAATGCCTGTGTAAGAAGGGCATCAAATTTGGTGAACAGCACCACCACTGGAACTATCAATCAAATTATTAACACAATTATAAAATTTTCAAATTGAGATTCTTGCTGTTTTTGGTGTCACATTCTCCAAAGAACTTTTCCTCTGCAACTGTGATGGCACGATGCAATTGATCCATAGGAATACAATACCTACATCCATCAGTACAAAATCAATCCATACATATTTTTACTTGCCATATAGCATGAATCTGCTCTCTTAGCTTGTTGGTGGCAGATCGCTTTACCAGAAAATTTTTTATTTGTCGCACTTCCTCTTCATGTCCAGCTTCAAACCCAGGTGAGTCATGAAAAACAAAGTTTGGGTTACTCTTGAAAACCATCTCATGGTTGATATTATGCAATCCACGCTATAAATAACATATGTAATCATGACTTCATTACAATACACCCTCACCTCTGTAGTCCCTGCAATTGTCTGGTCAACCTGACAATATATCAATCCAATCAGTATCCCTTGAATATGTTTTAAAGATTAGCACCTTCTTTCCCCTACAATCATAGAGCTCTGGGTATTCTGTGGAGTTGCAAATTTTTTGAAGGACAGTTGTTTTCCCAGCATTTGCCCTCCCAACCACAAGGATTCTAAATCGACCAAATTTCTCCATGAGTTCCTTGTCAGTGTCTTGCATGATATGAGAAATATTGGGAATCCTTCTTGGCTCTTTGATGGCAATCAGGCTGTGAGAGCATCAAAAATACAACATGCCCACCTGGCATGTCAGCATCTGAATCACTGGGCAGAGTTTGAATAGCCAGCCCTTCAATATTATCAGCAGAAAGCAGGGACAAGTTACTAGCACTTATACCATGTTGTATGTGTTCAAATTCCAGTGGACCAGCAAGTCCCTGAGATACAGGTTCCTTCACAAGCTGAAAACAGTCTTTAAGTTGCTTGTAAATTTAAGAGAAGTAGCTTTACTGACAGTGTCCACAGCAGGTGACTTAGTTGTTTCTTTGGCATGGCTGGACTGTGAGCTCAACCCACCAGAAATGAAGTTGAGTTTGGTGACAGGCCCATCAGAAGATGGGGAAGACACATCCTCAACATCAGCAAGCAGACTCTTTGGGTCACTAGTGGTCATGCTAGGTTGCACCATTTGCACAAGATGGGATTCTTGAATAGATATAGGATGCACAGCCAGCAAGGAAGTGATATCCTTGTGGTCCTGGGATTGTGTCAAATCAGTATTTGTATCAATGTAAGGTTGCATGGGATCAGATCCTTGGGCAGGTATACAACCAGTGGCTATGTCAACAACCTCAGGGGCATGTAATGTAATATCCTGAACATGACTCGACTGTGAGCCCAAGATGACACCTGGCTGACTGCCATGGATGTGAGAGCTGAGTAATTGCATGTGATGGGGGTAGGACTCCTGGGCAGGCACAGGACCAGTGACAGTCGGGGGGGTGGAATCTGTGGGAGCATGGGTTCGAGCAGCCTGAATGCTCAGTTCATTGGCGAGCATGTAAGGCTGCATAGAGTCTAATTCCTGGGCAGGCACACCAGTAGTGATATCAACAACATCATGAGTGTCTGAGACTTCAGTGGTATCCAAAGCCTGACGGCCCAAGCCACAAAAGTGAGAGACGGTGCTTGGTTGACTGCCGGGGGAGTCAGAGCTGTAGGAAGGTGCCAGAGAGACACTTCTGGAGATACGAGATAGAAGATCTCTGATTTTCTCCTTGAAGCCCGTCATTGCAAAATTGGGTGGCTATCAGCCGAGAGGAGGGTGAGCACTGGCGATTGCTTGGATGATGGGACGACGTGAGATGCCTCACACTGAGCCGAACGCAATGTGACTTGCTGTGCTACAATGGTTTCCACGGTCACCTCACGAGAAATCGTGACCACTGTTGGATACGCACCGAGATTCAGGCGCTCTCTCTTGTTACTTTAGGCTTAGGTTCCTTTCATTCAGTTGTTGACATTAGTATCGATCGGCACACTGGAGAAAGCACCAATGAGGAAGGCTCGAGAAGGGTGGGTTTAAACAACATGTGAGTGTCGTGTGTCAATCTGAGTGGAGCCCTTCATGATAGCCATTTGAACATACCACCAGGTCAGGCCGAGGGCACACTATTGATGCATAACATGTCACCAACAAGTT
>JBBPUI010001424.1:0-10107 GCA_038094615.1 Heimioporus aff. retisporus | reverse complement strand
CGAGTCGGTTGGGTGTGGTGTCGCGAAAAATCGAGGTTCGCGGAGGGGGGCCCCAGGGCGAAGTGGTGGCGGTGGCGTGGGAATCGGCGCGGTCGACCGCGCCCGACCGCATACGGATAGGCTCCGTTTCAATGATCATGGCTGCATCGACTCCACCAAAGTCCCTACATTCGCGCTCTACGAATCAAGGTTCACTCGCCTCGTCCACGGAGGCATGCACTTCAATTCTTTTATCAGTTCCTCACCGGTGTTGCCTCGCAGGAGCACGATTGTTTCGGCATTAACATTCCCTCTGAATATCCTCTTTTGGCCTCCTCGAGTTGCTGTCACTTGCCTAGTGGACCTTTCAGCGACGATACCATCCCCATGGAGATGCGCATTGTCACATGCACTCCAAGCTTCAAGTCGAAATACCTATCGTCCATTCTACCATCCCTGTTACCATCCTCCTCCTGAGCTTCCTCCAATTTAAGGCTGCCGGTGAAGAGGGTGTTTCTGCATCTGTTGCAGATACCCTTGTCCTTGAGTGCATCGCACGCCTCCACGGCATCGCTCCGGATGACCTTGTGCAGTCGTTAACCGGCAAGACAAACTATGTTTGTAATAGACTCTACACCATTCTGCCTAGCGTCAAGAAGAGTACACTCCAGTGGCCGTTCTTTTCACCTTTTGTCAACAAAGCCCACAACGTCTTCAACACGGAATTTGTATTGCTACTGCACCACTCATCGCATCTATCTGTAGCCAGCTACTCTCTAGTCGTCTGCTCGCTACCGAGAAGCATTCCGAAGGCGAGTCATGTATTGTTCAAGTGCAGGTGTCGTCCCATCGACCGGCATGTATCCCCTCGCTCAACAGTTCCGCACCACTACTGAATGAAGGGCATCCCCCCTTAGATCCTACAAAGATACATTGTGAGGCTGAAGTAGAGAAGCTTAGGAAGCCGGGGGGAATCAGTCAGGAGGGTGTTGAGGATGTGAGTGGATGAGTTCGACTGGCTCTGGCGTAGCGAGACGAGAATGAATGCCGAAAGAACGAGGCATGCTTACCCGCTGTCTTTGCGGCTAGGCACCTAGGCATCGAGTGGCGTGAAAATACTCCCACAGAGAGGACGGACGTGCAAATACCTGTCAGACCACTTGTTCGCCCTCAGTTAACTGATACCCAACCCAATCGATCGACAAACCCGTCTTGTTCGGCAGCCCAACCCGTTCAAGTTGGAGTTCGACACCTCGTACGCTGGGTATTCCGCAATTACTTTATAATAATACTTTACATTTAATCTCCGCTTCAAGGATGAAAATCAGAAACCCTTTCGTCCCCGGTCTGCTCGAGCTACCCAGAGGCAGGAGACTTAGCTTCGATACAGAGACACCTACCCAGGAGGCAACGTGTCCTGTAGAGAGGCCTTTCTCCTAACAAGCCTTAGACCAAAGGGTGGAAAGCCGAGCTCTGACATGGACACCTACCCAGGAGGCAACGTGTTCCATGGAGGGGCTTTCCTTCCAACAAACCCTAGGCCTAGTAGCGGGAGGTGGAAGGGCTCCAGCCCGAAAACGCCTATCCAAAAGCAGAGTTCCGTATGGGTTAACCCACGGGCGCTGAGAAGTCAATCCTTTCCCGACCGGTCGAAACCCGTCCGGTCCGTCAAAACCCGTGCTCGCACAACCCGCAGGTTCCAAGCGTGCACGGGTGCGTACCCGTCACAGTGCAACCCATGGGTATTGGCCTGGGTCGCCTTGGGCATACGGTAGGTTCATTCTGGTCATTGAGCTTCATAAGGCGTGATTTTGACTTCCCTCAGTGATGTGACAGGTTCGGATTGGGCCGGGGACGTTTGGGATGCTTTCAGGATGTGGGTGGCCTAGGTACGTGGTGTTTCCATCGCTTTCGGCCTTCGTGCTGACCTGCGATTTTTCAGCTAGCAGTCTCGAACCGACTCGTTTTGAGTTGTGTCGTGCGCCGCTCGTTGTGCCATCCATCCGGCAGCCTTTCCCATCATACGACGCGTTTCGCATTGTTCCACATCCCCAATTGGCCTCAATCCTTCTCGCCTCGCCACGCAAGCCCTCGTTCTCCCATGCCTGGACTGACGATGTGCATTCTTTTCATCGACGCGCTCATCTTGGCTGCGGTGGGGACGTTCCTAGACCTTGTGGATTGTGTTTGGTACAACTGCCTTGCCTCGTTGGGTCTAGCTCGTTTGGGGGCAACTTTGGTGAGTCTCCCCTCTTTTCATACTCTGACGCCTTTCCAGCGCTTTCTAACAACTGTGATGTGCCCTTCAGCTGCATCATCGCATCCCGAGCACTCCCCGGTGTTGGCGACTCATCCGCTTCAAGCACTGGACCCATGGCTTTGCAACCCATAGGTGTCCACTCACCCCTTTCGAGCATGATGCTCTGGCATTTATTGCACACATCGGGTGGTTGCGGAGGTGGTAAGGGGCTCCCAGGTGCGTCATCGTCGATTCCAGGTGTGCGCTGATCAATCTCATCGAACATGTTTGCAAGCAGCCCCGACTCGCGTGCGTTCCTGCTGGCGCAGTCATTTTGGCTTATTCTGGGTTGCACTGCGCCATCCTTTCAACTCGATCACCCGACTCCCCTGACTTGGGTTCTCGCGTGTTCGATCGCACTCAACAGCTCGCAGTGCGACCGACTCACGTATCCGCCCTCCTCGTCCCAGATTTCGCCAAGGTGCGATCGCCTCCACGACACGCTCGTATCCATCGCTCTAGGTGGCATTTCTGCGCTTTGTAGGTATCATCCTGTAGCGGTGGTACGTGCCTTGATCTGCCCTCGTGGTAACTGTACTGACTGGCACGCTTTTCAGCTAGCATGATCGCCTCGGGTTGTTTTGATTCATATCATCTGTCTGACACCTCCCCATTGATCTGGTACCCGTTCCGCCCGCATATGGCGCTATCCGCACCATTCCCATCATTCCAATCACCTCCCCCATCATGGTGTTGGATCTATAATCAATTATCACACGGGTATTGGTCAAGGGTATGTAACCGTGGGTTAAGGGTTTATGGGTTCATTTAAGTAACCCGCATCCGTGGCCTGTGATGGATGAATTCCCTACCCACACAGAACTCTACGCAGAAGATAACGTGCTACAGGAAATTGTTTTTGAGTGGCCCTTCTAAGCATTAGGATTCACAAGACTTTTTTTTTTTTCAAGATTTGCTGTGGTGTGGAGATGTTCTCCCTCCAGAAAGCTTAGGCCTACATTGATTTGAAGACCTCTGTTCAAGAGGAACAGTGGAACAACTCTTTTGACCAGCCAGGAGGATAGACAAATCCCTAGTCAGGGTTTTTGAAAAAAAGAAAAAAAAAGGTGCGTCCACTAGGAAGGGTAAAAGCTTAGTAAAAGCTGTGAGGCCCGAGGTATTCGGGCTCCCAGGTGTGTCCCGCTAGAGTCCCGATCTTCCGCTTTTCCCAGTTCCGACATGTTCCGGCCCTCTTCCGGACTCTGTTAAGAAAGATCTTTTCATAAGGCTTGCCCCACCTTGGTTCTACCGAATGTGCTGGGGACAAGTAAAGGGATCCTCCAAGACCTGCCCACCTGCTTACAAGTACCTTCCTCGGAAGGATCGGAAGGCTTAGGAAGGCCTTAAGAAACTCTCAGGAAATGAATAGTAGGGTTTTACATGGCATTGGAGGGATACAAAAACATTCCTATCATCATCCTAGCTTGCTGCCTCACCTCTGCATTGAAGCCAAGCGGTTCTCCAGCCCCTTCACCCTCTCACTTAACTCCCACACTAATTTATTCAATTCCTCCTCGGAAGGTCGTGAAGTAGGTGGAAGGGACAGCGCAGCCTTTCCTCGCAGGGGACGGATAGAAAACACACCTAAAGTTTATATCTATCAATGTAGAATAGAAAGTAAACAGACAAATAAAACTCACCTGCAACGTTGCATCGCGTTTTGTGTGATACGCAGGCCGAACAGGCCCGTTTCCCGTTCTGGGAGGGCAAGCCCTTCTTGACGGAAGGCCACACGCATACCGAGCCACGGGACTTGCAGGCGTCGCAAACCTTTCACCAAAGGGTCAGAGCTGTCGTAAAACATGGACTCACAACACACCATAGCACCTTGAGTTTCTTGTGGCGGAGTCTCCTCTCTAGTTCGCGATGGACCTGCCTCTTGAGGATCCTCATCTTCACTGTCCACGATTCGACGCCGCTTAGCCCTCCTCATTCCCGGCCGAGACTCTTCCAGCGAGTCCTTTGTGACAGGATTCGATTTCTTTCTCAAAGGCAAGACAACTTCGACTTGACGGAACTTTCTAGGTGTGTTGGAAACTATCATGGCTTTAGCAGACCGCCAAAAGGTTCAAAGAGATACCACCTTGGGTACTAACGTGGGGTCCTGGAGCGGGTGGCACCTTGGGTAGAACTTAGCGTTCGTTAGCTGGCGATTTTGATGGAATTGTAGCCACCTTTAAGGGGGTGATTGTAGGTGGGCAAGGAGGCGGCATGCCTTCTTTCAACCGTACTGAACATGATATCTGTCAGGCTGATAGTTTATTGTATCCCGGGACAAACTCACCGGAAGGCGGAAGTGTATTCCACCAGAAATCCGTGCTTAGACCTTGAAGCTGGGGAAATGCATCGGGCGGTAGGTCCACATACTCGGTACCAGTCACCAGCGGATCGTCCCCACGCACCGCAGCAAAGTGTAGCGTGTCTATACTCATACCTCCACAATAGTGATCGAACAGCATGCGGCTGAGGCTGCCAAGAACTTTCGGGTGTGGAGAGGAAGGCGTGGCGTGGGGGAGAGAATCCTGAAAATAACAAAGGAAAACGGCGCTGCGAATTTTGACTGTAGTTTACTCACCAGCTCCCGGTCAAGGTGGTCACGCATCCAGGGTGCCCAGGCCTCCTTTGAGCCAACGATATGGGGAACAAGTTCTAGTGCCGCCTGAATGCGAGCTGCGGTCACTAATACGTTCGGCTCAATTCGATGTGAAGGGTCCATCGTGTCGGAAGGAAGTCTAGTTTCAAAGGTTCAAAAGAGTCGGCTACAATTACATAATCCTGTCCCAAAACTTCCAAATATGCGTGAATCCGGCGACTCGAGTGGCTCTCTAACTTGAATCTACCTTGAAATCAAAGCCTTACTATTTTACTCTGAAACATGGCTTCTATGAACCAACAACAACTCGGCCAATTAAGGCAGGTTTCACTTTCATTATCCACCCAGCAAGATCGCCAATTTAACAGCGTGGAGAAAGCCTATTTGCAAGTAAGTAACAAAAGCTTTAGACCCGAGACCGTCTGCCTAACACTTTAAAAGACGGTATGCGAGGCTCTCCGACGTGTTACTGCTCTCGTTCCTGGAAAGGAAGTTACGAAGTTCGTGCTGCCAACTGTCCCGAACGGTGCTGAAAAGGTAGCAAAGTTGTTGGAAAAGGAGCGAGAGAAGGTCCTCAAAGGTGAGTGATCGTGTTCGAGCGCATTCTGTTCTGAGTATGCTTCAACTGCGTAGGTACACCGAGCTCGCTTACCCCATCCGGTTCGTCACCGTCCACGTCCGACGTACCAACGTCGTCCATATCCGGCCCATCCACGTCCGCCACATCCAATCCCTCCACGTCTGCCGTAACCAACCCATCTCCCTCGGTCAACATATCTACGCCTGCTAAATCTAACCTAACCACATCTGCCACAACCAAACCGTCCACACCTGCCGCGTCCAATCCCTCCACAACTGTCGTAACCAACCCGCTGCCTCCTGTAGTCAGTCCAACCATGCCCACCACAAATAACTCGCAGACCTTGACCGCTTCCGACGGATCGACATCCACAATACCTCACAGCAACAGTACCGGACCAGAGGTAAGTGATAAATTTGAGCGATATCGAATCAAAGACATATTTCTGTACAGCACACGTCTTCCAGGAAGCGTCGGGCTGAAGGGACTAATGAAGATGAGCCGCCTTCCCGTCGCCAAAAAAAACCGATCAGCCGCCTTGTCGATTTTCATTTCAAGCACTTACGAGAGTTGCTGGAGGAATTTCCAGCAGAACAACTGGCGGTGCAGCTACTGGAAGATAGCAAAATCATAGCCGATGGTGGAGGCAGTCCTGAGATCATGCAGTGGCACTTCAACCACCTGCAAGGGTTGCTGGAGGGATTGCCAGGAAATGACGTTGCTTCCGCGTTCCATGTGCTGCGCAAGTGCCTCTTACATGCAAATTTGGTAGGAGTAGAATAGATGTAGTCTTACAAACTTGTACATAATCTGGAGTGAAACGCGCAGAGCACAGTTACCTGGGCTTCCGGATGCTCCGGGTCAAAACTACTAGGCTTGATGAACCACAAGGAAAACCGCCTGAGGGAGAAACGTTGCTTGGTGATAGAAATGGTCAGATCATACAAGACAGCTGGACTGGTATAGATCAGATGTGAATGTAACTAACTAGCTGGAATACTACATAACTACAAAGGTCTTTCAAGAGGATGTCCGGAAAAGAAAGGTAACACGTGCATCTTGTGATCAGTTTTGGATTTGTGATTAGTTTCAGATTTGTGATGATCGGTTTGGGTTTATGATCAGTTTCGGATTTGGCATCCTCTGAGAATCTCTCCTTCTTTCCCCCAAGCGCCTCTAAGATTGTCAATGTCTGCTCTAACTACCTTTGATGGCTTTTGTTTCTCTGATTGGTACTTCACCATTTTCCGGCGTACGCTTTCCCCCTGTAGGACCGCGGAGGAAGTTAAAAAATGGGAGGAGAAGGTTACCTCCCAGTTTCTTCTGGATCCTTCGTTGGTATGGGTTAATTCAACACACATACAAAGAACATATTCCTCATTTTTACTATGCAGACCCCCTTGGCAAATCACTTTCTGGAAAAACATAGAATTCCCTATGAATATCTCAGCCAACCAGAGAGGGCCCTACTTATTTGTCAGAAAATTTGGTTAGAGACTTTGAATCTCCCACTGGAAACATATGGTTCCGGTAGTTCCGAACCTCGATTGCTCGAAGGTGTGGATGTGCAGGTGAGGTTTACCTACTGAATCTTTACTTTGTTAATAACAATCATTGGAGAGCACAACCAGAGAGGATCCGTTAGTAGCTGAAAGTCTGGACCAATTAGATGATATGGAGATAGAAACTGAGGGCGGGCAAGGAATAAGCCTCACATCTAGGAATGCCGCAGTGTGGTTTTCACACGCAAAGACCGATCTACCTACCCTTATCACGCAGTGGGCGAAAGCATTCCAAGTATTTTTTCTAGAGAACCCGTGCCAGGTGAGCCAGCCTTTCCATTTTCTCCTTTCTTTCCATCTTTCCGTTCTTTCCGTTCTTTCCACAGGAAACAGAATCGGATGCGGTAAATTCCCTCCGTGAGATGAGAGAAGTAGGAAAGAGAAAACGTATTCAACAAGAGTTACAGCCGTTAATCAGGGTCAGTTCCACCACCGACCTAAAACCGGAAGTTCACTTCTGCACTTAACTAGAGCACAGGGCTGGCAAAAACCATCCTTTCAGTTTCAGCGCCCTCAATGGAAGCAAATGTGTCATCTTTCCTCCAAGATAGCTTCAGAAAGTATCAATGGAGAGAGACACTGTTGATTTGCTTAATGGCTCTGACGGAAGGATTTGTTCCATGGGAGATAGAAGACCTAAATGCAGAGGGATCTGAATTGATTGGCACTTCCAATGACTCTCAGACCAAAATCCAACCTCGACAGTTCCTGCTGCAAATATCTGATAGAAGCCTGATTCCAATGGGTGCAAAACCGCACACAATTTTTTTCCTCTCTTCCGAGAAAAACTTTGTTTCAGCTTGCTTTGATTGGCTCATGTGGGGCATTCATCATACCGGAAATCCGGATGTAAGTGGACCTCATTTATCTACTTTATCTAAAGTACATTTTCTCCCAAGTTCACACCCAGCGACTTCAAAAAAATGTACAGTGCCATTTGTCAACTCACTGAAGAATCCTGGTCACAATGGGGCTTATCTCAAGAAATGATGGATATTTTGAGATTAAGCAAGGGGCTCCGGGATCGGCGTAAGCATTGGAAGGCGACTTCGCATTCCCATCGGAATCAGAACCGGACGGCTGCCGGTGGGGAATGTCGTGCTTGTGCGATGCTAGATGACCCGCAAAAATGCATCCAAAATGTGTGGGTAAGCGAAAGTAAATTAAAGGACCTCATAGAACACAAGGTGGTAATTTGTCCGGAAGAAAACCCTCAGGTACGCTAGAGCTTTTAAATAACCGTATCGGAACCTTATTAGTACGCCAGCCGAGTACTTCCGGCCGGATGGTGGGAGAGTGGATAGATTTGAACAATCTTGGCCTGGAGAAGATCCGGTTTGATCCGAATATCTATCGTCGCTGTGGAAGGTTGGTTCTGCACTTGATTGATGTTGTCACAGAGGAAGAGGTATGTCTAGCTCCTTTGATTTATTTATGTTGTCGTTTCCTACTATTACTGCAGGTTGCTGGGGTGATGTTTAATTTTCTCGATGAAGATGAAAGGCAACAGCTGGAGAAAAATCAGATCAAGCTAAAGTCTCTGTCAACCAAGCTGAAGCGCAGAGCTGCATTTTCTAGTTGTAATTCTGGTGGGATGTATCCTGTTGGCTTCCGCCAGCCAAGTGGAGGCCGACCTGGGGATGCCTATGCCCCTTATCCATCAACCAAGGTTCTAACCCAAGAGGATATTCACACCCTCTTTGGGTATGCATCGGTCCGGGTCCTTGTGTTACACCTTAAGTTCCCAAATATCTTACTAGTTTTACAGGACATTGAATGTGTTCTTGCAAGGCTGGAGCCACATGCTCCCTCTGTGGTGAAAGAAATGAAAGATCTTGGACAAGAGGCAAATGGGCTTGGCCATTATGGAGTTGCAGCATTCCATTGCTGGAACTACATTGCACCACAACATTTTGATACTGATGGCACTTGGACTGTGTCTTACCAGCTGCTGAAAGATGGTTGTTCTGATGATGAGTTCAACTTTTGCTTTTCACAGTGGGGAAAGGTATTAGAAACCTGCAACAATTGTGTTTGGTAGGTGGTTCTTTTCATAGACATGTTTTTGATAGTACTTAGTAAATTTGATCATTTCAGGTGGTTCAGAGGCGATCATCTGCATGGGACTGTCGCCCCACTCCCTTCGACTTTGCGTCATGGAAAATGTATATCCCGAGGAGTTGGAATAACCCTTCCAGCAAGGACCTTGATCACTGCCAGAAAGTATGCACAAGCACGGAAGAGCTGGGAGTCTTTGTGTGAGATTTGGAATGTATTCCTGTAGAAATAAGGATACAACGTGTGGTGCTTATGTAGATTATAATTGCAACCTTTCTGAATCACTTGCAAGAGAAGGTAGCTGTGACCTGGCTAGCATACATGTACTTACAATGTATCTATTCCTATCGCATCCCAGCGTTCCCCATGCTTCCTGGGTTTTTCCAAGACTTTCCAAGTACTTCTGGGGCACTTCCAGAGCTTCCGGGAGTTCATGTTCCGGAAACAGTTGTTCCGGAGTTTCCGTTTAGTGGTTTGTGGCCGTTCCAGCCTTTCTGGCGTTTAACTCGATTCACACCATCACGCACGCTTGCTTTGGAAATACAAATGAATGGCCATTGGGTCTATGACAGGGCTATCGAATACTAGGAATAACCAGTATAGGAAAGGTTTCGGGTATCATGAAATGGGGTCAGTCGTGGCACCCTCACGAATCGCTGCAGTTGGGTGGTGGGTGCAGCCGAGGCGCCCTCATCGTCATCGTGGCAGGGTTGTCGCAGTGCCCCCACTGCCTCATAAGAACGGTGGTGCCAACCCTGCCTGCCATCATGTCAGTAGCGGTCGTTGTAGCGCTAACACCTGTATTGTGAGGAGGTGGTACGGTCAATTGTAGCACCCTCACCTATCGTCACAGTCGGGTGGTGGGTGGGCGGTTGCACCATCGTCGCAATGGGAGTGGTGGTGGCGGTGTGGTTGGTTGGCAGCACCCCCACCCTTAGTCGTGATGGTGGCAGGGCCGCCGTCGTGGCTGGGTGGTGGGCAAGCAGCTCCACCGTTCTTGCCTCCTCGACGTCGCAGCAGTGGTGGCGGTGGTGCT
>JBBPUI010001423.1:0-10120 GCA_038094615.1 Heimioporus aff. retisporus | reverse complement strand
AGCAGGTGCGCAGCCTGCCCCGGTCCACCCCCAAACCCACCTTCGGGGTGCTGCCACGCCAAAATCTTGTCGATCGCGCTGTAGAGGACGCGTCAGCGCGTGACGAACCCGGGTGCCCAACCCACCGCTGGCGACTGTCCGGATCGAGCACGACCCCGAGCACGCAAAAGCTCTGCAGCGTCCAGTACAACAACCAGGGCTGGCTCGCGTCCTGGCTGATGTACCGCGATGGAAAGCCCTGCGTCAGCGCGCGCACGAGTAATTGGAGGTGTTGCTGGCGCTGCAGCGGTGGCGGCGACGCGGGGTCGAGCGGGACGTGTTTGAGCAGGATCGATTCGGTTTCGGCTTGGAGATCGGACGTCTCGGTCGGGTAGGCGTCGTTGGGGGAACGTCGCAGGTCGGTCATCGCGAGTGGTCACGGAGAGCCTGAGATTGCTTTGTATGGTAATCGATCAATGATTGTAGTTACTACTGCTATAATTATGCAAAGCCGACCCGTCGATTAGATATCTGATTAAAATCTATCCAAGAGGTAATCACGCCCACAAGCCCTCTCAAGGGTTTGTGTTGAACCGAGGTCGAGGAATGCACAGGTACGAAAACACCAGACCTGGCATTTGTTTTCGGGCCACGAGGTCCTGCAAAGAAGGTCGCCGGACTCGCCACCGGTTTTTGGAAGGCGACAGAACAGCAAAACTCAACCCCACCACATCATCTCCATCGAACGCAGGGAGGGAATCAGTATGCAGGTTGGCGCGTCATTGCTGTACAAGAGTAGTACTGACCTGAGGCCTACGTGTCTATTAGCAAGTATCATGGTCATCTCGGAAAAACACACACAAAGAGAGTGCATCTAGGGCAACGGCATCGTCATCGTTCAAAATGACATTTGAAAACCGGAATTGCTATGCCGTTCATTTGCTGAGCGACGGACCAACGACGGAGACAAAGGCTGGAATGACAGTCTCATTCAGCCGTCCACTCTACCAATGAGGTGTCGCAACGATGAAGGCAACCACTGTGAGGACGATGTATATCATACGAACGAGGGAACCTAATGGAAACGGATCACGATGTGATGGAAACAAGCCACTGGCACCGCACGCTTTGAGTGTAGACAACCATAACGATGGACCACCATCCGACTCTCGGATGACAGGCTACCGCCGTGAAACCCCGGAGCATGTCCTTGCGTAGCCAGTCATTGGCAGTGCTGCTGCTAGGACGGAGATTTCACTTCATGTAATCTGGATTTTGGTTGTTCGGTGATGCGTCTGTAACACAAATATGCCACGTATGATGTGGCACATGTTAGAATGTGGAGGCGACGCGTATTAAGTTATACGCCCACGCGCCTTGAATACAAGGATGCATAGTGATGGGACACAGGCTAGGTGACACTAGACCAAGTAATCCATGAGACCGGTGCAGTGTAACTGTTTGATGAACGAGCACTCACCTCAAGTACTCGAGGGCTCATCACCGAAAATACTGTGCATGTTCCTTGGATGTACTGGAGTCCTATTCGAGTAAAATGGGATTTGTTTCGGATCGGCAAAGTCGTGTCGGAGCGTCGTGTTCGGGTCAAGTTCGAAAATGACATTTGGCAAGTGGGGGTTCCAGATCTGCATTTGTTTTGTAATCTAACACTACGTTTCTACAGCACCCGCTCGACCAACCCCAGCCCTTCCCGTTCGAGTATGGCTCGGATGGGTTCGCAGAGCTCTTTTGTGTACGGCGCAAGCACACCAGGTGTATTAATCACACCGTCTAACACAAGTTCCGTCGCAATTCCGCACGGAAGACCTACAGTCAGTGCCATCGCCGAATGTCCAGACGGACTTCCATATTGCTCCAGCGTCGATGTGAGTGTTTGCTAACCATGTTGATGTCAGTGACACGTCGTTCTTACGTTGCCTGTCCTCACCTCGGTGCCGTCCGCCCACTGTACGATAAACTTGTGTTGCAACATCACAAGGTCCCGCTCGCCTTGTTCGTACTTCATCAATCCTTCCAGACGTGCACACAGGGTATCCAGCAAGTTCTGTCCCCTTGGAACGACCTTGTCAGTCGAAAATAGCCCAACCCATCGGAATCCGGATATGATGCGAGCGCTCTCGCTCTCATTCGGGAACTTGCATACGGACTGTATGTGCGACACCAACGAGCTGGACGGTTCGTCAGCGGCGGGCTATGAATAGGTGTGTGCTATTCTTACCTCTCGGACGTATCGTTTGCACCAATGGCTCTTTGGGTCACTTCTGCCCACGTCAGGTCCGTCGTGAGCCATTCCTTCTCCGTCGCATCCAGGAAACCCAAGTCCACCAACGCCTTGATGAATTCGGGGAATCCCTGGTAACGCAACGTGCCACGAACAATCGTCTCTGCCTCGGGGATATTGTAAAACTCGCGGAACGGTACCGAATTTCGGTTCGGGTACGCGACAAAGGCAAATGCGGGCGAGATAAAGTACGGTTTAGCATATTGCATTAGGTCGTTGCCAGAAATGTCAAGTTGCTTTCCTTCTGAAACGTACGAGGCGGAGTTGAGCAGCGCAAGGAGGACACCCCGCGACGACCAGGAAAACTTGTACCCCAATGGATTTCCAGAACATTCCGGCGCAGGAAGTCCACCGCAGTACGACAAGAACTGTTTGACCTACTCACGCAGATCATCATGTTTGCTCGTCGGGAATGCCTAGCTTCATACCTTGCCACCCTTTTCATGCACTTCTGATATAGTCTTGACAGCATAGAGGTGATCAATGCCCGGATCAAGTCCAATCTCGTTCATGACCACTATCCCAGCTTTTTTGACCGCTTCGTCGAGGTCTCTCATCGCCGGCGAGACATAGCTCGTCGTCACAACGTGGGTGTGTCCCTTGATTGCTGCCTTGATGACCGCGGCATGGTGAGTGTAGGGTATAAGTGAAATAACGAGGTCGTGCGCAGCCACTTGTGCCTCGAGGTCCACGGCCGAATTGACATCAAGCGAGACGGCACTTGCATTTGGAAGACCCTCAACCAAGGCTTTTGCACTGCTGAGTGTCCTGCATGCTTTGGGACAACTATCAACACCAGACGTGTGGCAAATAAGGGATACTGACCAATGGTTAGTTCATTGGAAGGGTTGCGCGTGACATATTCGGCACAAGGGCGTGCTACGAAGCCAGATCCGAGAAGCAGAATCTTGCGTTTCTGTTTCCCTTCTGCTTTTGCTTGCACAGCCAAAGCGTTCCGCCCAAAGACAGGCCGAATGTCCTCGCCTTCCTCAAGCATCGTGCGCGCAAACTCGGGAAGAACGAACGCCACACGGTGGATCTGTTGATTGTAGTACCGTGTCTGCAGGACTGTGCGCACCGGCTCATCGAGGTTTCTGTCTTTGTCCTTGGAGCACACAATGAATCCGATCTGCCCCGAGGGATATGTCGGGATCGTCGTGTACGCGTACCGTACATTCGGAAAGATCTCGCGTGTCATGTTGCGCAGCTGCGAGATAAGCGGCAGGTGTAGCCAGAGACATTCGGCCTGCGTTGAGATCTGGCCGCCCGGCGCGAGCGCGTCATAGAGAAGCTGGAAGTAAGGCTTTTGGAAGAGAGACTCGGCGGGACCGACCGGATCGGACGAGTCAGTGATGATGACATCGTACGTCGATTGGTTTTCCGCGAGGAACTTGAAACCATCGCCAACAAAGACTCGGACACGTGGAGATGCCAGCAAAGAGGACATGTGCGGGAGATATATCTTAGATACCCGAATGACAGCCTAGTTCAGGGTCGAGATGGTGATCAGGGAAAGAGAAGGGAAGACGGGGATTTACACAAATGGATGGTATGTAACGACATACCTCGTCAATGTCGCATAGGACGACTTGTTCAACCGTGTCGTGTTTCAACACTTCCCGGACGACGCCACCATCACCACCTCCGATAACAAGCACCTTTTTTGGATTAGGGTGGCTTGCGAGGGGGAGGTGAGCGATCATTTCTTGGTACCTTTAACGTTACCGTGAGCGAGGATCTTATTGTATGACACAGTAGCCATGGCTTCGGCTCTACGGCAGTACGTACGAGAATTCGTCACGCTCGGTGCACTGTACGACACCGTCGAGAACCAGGACATTTCCATATGTTTCAGACTCGAAGACGAGGACGTCTTGGTAGAGCGATTTTTCTACGTGCAGGATTTTGTTGACCTTGAGTGTCATGGCCTGGCCAGGCCACTGGGAGGAAATTTCGTGGAACCAGCCATCTACGAAACGTCAGTGTGGGTTACGGTGATCATCAGCGTCGTACCGTGGATGGACGGATGGGAGAGAGGAGACATGATGATTGAAAAAGTTTTGGAGTGGCTGGATCTAAATATGAATATGATCTCTTATCCGACTCATCTTATCACCATCATCACTACAGCTA
Source organism: Heimioporus aff. retisporus (assembly GCA_038094615.1). Classification (NCBI taxonomy): domain Eukaryota; kingdom Fungi; phylum Basidiomycota; class Agaricomycetes; order Boletales; family Boletaceae; genus Heimioporus; species Heimioporus aff. retisporus. The sequence continues at coordinate 5,706 of JBBPUI010001423.1, read as the reverse complement.
CGTAGCCTATTACTACCAAGTACACGTTTACCTTCCCACAGACTCAGATCAGTAATACTGGTCATTAATTCACTTCTTCCGGGTGTGCAATCACTGTGCCTCCCGGGACCAAGTAGGTCGCCAAGTAGGTTTACTGAGATCAGCTGGGCGAAAAACGTGGCCCGCTGGCAAGCGCAAGAAGGTACGTCACACCAGCAGTGTCATTGTTCTTTCAGCCTATCAGAAAATTTCTGAAACGCGACCTGGGCGGGGAAGCGGACAATTAGCGGACTAGAAAATGTGCTACTCAGCGAAAATGTTCCCTGAGTGGATCTGGTACTCCACAAGCGGAAGGAAATCGAGGACCTCCTGTCACGACCCTGAAGGCCTTTCAAGTCTGGTTCCCCTTGGAGATTGGCCGGTCATGCTTAGGTTCAGTGTGACAAAGGACCACCATGTTTTAATGCGGCTCCTTCTTGTCTTTGACTTTGTACCACCAGCACAATGAGTCCAAGGAGGAGCCTCGATGATACGTGCAACATCTTTTTGTCGCGCCGTGGCCGTGGCCGCTCACCTCTCACTCATTCACGCACTTCGAGCCAGTCCCTTCATTGTGGCCCCCCACTACGCCCTGAAAATCTGACGATTCCACCCTCCTTTCTCCTTCCAAGGCACCTGGAGGTACCGGACTTCTCTGCCACTGCGCTCACCCGCGCGTCCGAGTCCGCGTCTTCGAAGCCACTTCCCCTCCCCGGCTCTTCCGGCATCACAGAACCCAAACCGACGCGTCTTCCCAATGGCCGCAGCCATGTGCCCCGTCCACGCAATCCATTTATTTTCTTTCGCTGTGACCTCGTTCACCAGCGGAAGACGCTCCCCAGGTCTGACCTCGACGACACCAATATCTCCCGTATCGCCGGGGATCTCTGGCGGGACATGACCCCCGCACAGAAGAAGCCCTGGGTCGAGCTTGCCGCACAGGAAAAGGCGCGCCACGCGCTGCTGTACCCAGATTACAAGTACGCTCCAACGCACAGTCAGAGTGGCTCGAAGACAAAAAAGGCCAACAATGTCGCGTTGGAGGAGCGCCCCCCGAGGCAAGTGTTACGGATGGGTATGGACGTGGACATGCCCGCGTCTTTGGATCGCTCCCCGCTTGCCCATCCACATCCGAACCCAAATGCAAAGTCACGGCGACAGGCCGACCGCCCGCGACCGTACCACATACCGATGCCCCGACGGCGCTCCTCGTCGTGTCCCCCCGCCGGAGCGGTGCCCGTGCTTTCACATTCTCCACTTGACGACTGGACGCCTACTCTCGTCACGTGCGACGATACGCCAATTCAACGGCGTCCGAGTCGCACCGTTATGTACCAGTCGGTGACGCACCTACAGGCGCAACCCGCTGTCATGGATCCTTCCCAGATCGTACCCGCGCCAGCGACAATTTACGATTATCATCATCCCCAGCCCATACAGCCGCAGAGCTTTAACTGGCTCGGGATTGATACGATGATGCAGGATAGCGCCTATCCCATTCTTGATCTGACTCAGAGTCCTGATCCTTACCCCGTGCCCGGCCTTGCTTGCTTTGACAACAAACATGTACGTCCCCGCCTTTCATAATAACATGACCCAAACACTGATGTACCTGTCGGACATGCAGACATACATACCTAGCGCATCAGATCCCGGATTTGCTTTACCAAACCTTGCTGAGCTCGAACGACTCACTCTCGGCGGGGCGACGTTTACTGATCCTTTTTCCACTCTGGGGCTCGAGTTAGGCCCGGGGATGGAGATAGGATCAGACATGGGACCAGGCACTGTCCCAGGGACGTCGACGATGGCGCGTGACTCGCCGTATCTGATCGACGGAATGATTTCTCCGTTGGATTGCTCGGAGTATTCGACTGACTCGCCTTGTTCGTCCAATTCGGGAAACATGTTTTCAAATTAGATTTATGAGCGTTTTTTTTTCATTGGGTTAGTCGGATCCGACCGTGCCGTGATTTCTTCGCCAGCGCTTACCCTTGGTCTTGTAGCGTCTTTTTTTTTTTTCATGCCTTTCGGTCAGCGTAAAACTGAGCCGCTGATATGTCCGTCCATCTATGCCCAGTCCTCTTTCAGGTCGTCGTGAGCACACGACGCATTTGTCTTTTTTTTACTCCCCACGCGTACTTGTACGTTCTCTTTAATAAACCGCTGACGAACACCATCGGTCGTTCGTGCTGTATACTAGGCAGCACACATACGGTGACCGAAGGACGTTCTAATATTACTTATTCTATCAATCGAATGTTGGAGAGTGCGAGATAGAAACAGGAGTGTCGTGAAGGTAAAGGGTGTCCAAATACGGTAACGTAGCGAAAGCGTACCGAATAAAACCAATAAAATACCCGATAGACGGGCCAATCTCCGTCATCAAATGCGGCGAGTCCAGTCTGAATCTAATTTCAACCAGCTCGAGGAGTGGCACTGTGGCGGAGGCTCTGCTAAAAATATAGTATGCTGTTAAGGCACTTGTTTGAGTTGTTTGAGCTGTCAATGTATGCAGGGTCGGCAAGGAAGGAGATCTTGGGGCATTTGAACGGACTGTGCATCGTGCAAGTCGAGCGGTCCACCAGAAACGCCATCTCTAGGCTCCGGTCATCGGCGACTCGTTGCATCATGCTACTCAGAGAGTATTTGATGCGAGCACGCCCCCCGGATGATCCTCGGAAACCACGCACCTTGATTTAGGTGTCACGATAAAAGCCTTTGTCGCAAATAATCAAATCTAACAAGTCCAATTTCAGTGAAGAGTATCATGGTACTTGACGACGCACATGTTCGTATAGTGAGAGCTCGCCGTGAATGCGGAAGGCATTGTACATACTTGGCCACCAACTCCAGGCCATCCTCTTTTGACAATTGAAGTTTTGAACTAATGAGTGACCAGACGGAGTCCGGCTCGAGTGGTTGATTCCAGGCTACTATTGGTAACTAACCTAACAGGTGACCGAGTCACAACCGTAGGGAATGTAAATAACAATCTAAATAAAAGAATGTAAGTGTCTCACCTCAGTCTCAAGTAGTTGAGATAAAAAAAGAAAAGTACTCTCGTGATTATGTAATAACATCCTTGACCAGGTTCTGTACCCCGTCTTCACTTCAAGCCTGTTGCTCCGAGTCTGATATGTCCACCCGAACATGCTCAAACGTGAGCAGAAACAAAAACGGGACAGCTGGCGACTCTCGGACATCTTCATTCAATCTTTATGGGAGCAGGTCGATTCCATGGTGATCGCATATCACCCTGAGGCTACGGTGGTTATGAACGGAGTATACTGATTCACCGCCCCGCCGCTAGTAATAGGTCCAGGTGATCAAGAAGTTCGGGACAATCGATGATACTGCTACTCCCGTAGGCTCCCGATCTGTTGACGTCCACCTTCGCTTATAGCTCATCGTGTTTCGGCCCATAACTCGGTTCATGATTTCGAGTTGCGTGTAACCAAGATGAGATTTGCGGGAAACATCAAGGGTGCGATCCAACTTCGTCATGCGACCATGATTGCTTTTTTTTTTAAATTTGCTTGGGCCTCTAGCCGATCCCGGTAATGAAGCTATGACGCATTTGCCTTTCATAAGATGCGGCGAGACGTCAACTGAGTTTGATTAGGAGCGCGACACGGATATTGGAGTAATAGATACATGGATCTGGATCCCGACGTGATTGTTGCTTCACCGACTCGCCCGAAATACCACGGTGACTGCTAGATCTCCGAAGATCGGCATACTAGGCCTTGTGTCGGCTCCGCTGGTGCATCATATATCCAGAGCTACTAATTTGTATGAAACGAGCCTCCGGCTCGAGACGTAAGTACGAGTGGCTGAAACTCATCCTCGGAAAACGACTACAGTTCTTTTTTTTTTTTTTTTTTTGAATCCAGTTTATTGTCCTTGTGGGGACTACAGTTCTTTCGTAAGGCGTTGTTAGTAATCCTATGGATGGCTGTTGTTGAGGATGGACAGGCGGCTGGCGGGGCAAACCATCTTGTTTGGAGGTAATGCTTGCAACCAGTCATATGTAAGTCATTATATATGCAAAATCTAGCTGGATGGTGCAAATGACAGGAAAGCGCTATAGACGTCCGATCCTGGCACTATAATATCAGACATGGGACGCGTCTAATTGTGAGGGAGAATTCGCATTGCTGTTTTGGAGTGCATGTTCTTGCTTTTCAATAAATGCCTCGCGCGACTTCGAACTAACGGCTCCGAAAATGATGTCCATTTCCTCCAGACTGCGTCCCTTGGTCTCAGGTATCACACTATCAAAAATCGAGCGTCAGTCACCTTAGCAGATAGCCGGAATAGATCCGCTTTACAGAGCAAAGACGGCAATACCGCCGATATTGATCGTGGCGAACAGCATAAAAAACTTGTAGCCCAGATTGGCTTCGATGGTGGGTGTTACCTTCGCCACGACATAGTCTATATGTACGCTCATCACTGCAATTACAAAACATACTTGCGCACGTACTGAATAGCCACTGCGTTCCGGAAGCTACGGCAAGGCCATAGTGTCGTGTTCGCGTTGGGAAGATATCCGAAACATAGATCCACGGAATCGGCGCTACCCCCATCGAGTAGAAGCAAACATAGATGTATACCATGGCAGCCATTGCTTTCGAGGATGATGATGGAGAGGGTGTAACTTGACCTGCCAAAGATGCTACGATGGGGTGCGTTTTGAGAACAGCACCGATAACGAAGAATACAATCCCCATCCCCATCGCAGAAATGAACAGCGATGGTTTTCGACCGAGATTGTCGACCATCAGAGGTACGAAAATTATGGTAGCTATTACTTTGACAGCGCCATAGATCCCCGAGGCCAGCAGCGAGTTTGTCAGACCGGAATATCCAATCTACAACCATGGCATGAGGGCCACGACAAGGAAGAAACTCTGAATAAAATCTCACCGAAGTAAACAACTGAGGTGCATAGTATCCGATAGAGTTTTGCCCACTCCACTGTTGTAAAACGAAGATGACAAAAGCGATGGCGAACCGAACGAAGTTCCCTTTTCCGAAGAAAGCCTCTCTAATTCCGACCCCTTGGCGTGCCTCACGTTCTTCATTCATTGCAGCTTCAATTTCTGCCATTTCGTGCACGACTGACGGTGAGTCAGGTGGCTCTCTACGAAGATATGCAAGATTTTCCATCGCCTCCTTGGTACGTCCCTTGGAAGCCAGCCAACGTGGCGATTCCTGGGCAGAGGTCACTAGCAGATCAAAAGCAAGATGGCCAATATACCTTGACGGTGAGCATTCCGACACAAACCAAAATAGTAGGAACGAGTTGGAGACCAAAAGGGATTCTCCACACGTTGGGACTGTTAGGCATGTACAAGCCGACACCGACTAAGCAGATGCATCATGATTAGAAACGGCAAGAATGAGATGATACACAGTCTCACGATTGGTAAAGTAGGATATGGTGGCTCCAGTGGATATCATGACTTGAAATAAGCCAATGATCCTCCCACGTACGTCTTTGGGCGAACATTCAGACACATAAGCAGGGGCAACGGCCGTGATGCCACCGAGGCCGATTCCCGATACGACCCGTCCACCATAGATGTACTCAATTCCACGACCGTCGCCGGACACCATGGCAAAGATCTGCTATAGTGAATGGATTATTTCCCGGGTAATCGAGCCAAACTCACCGCACCA
>JBBPUI010001422.1:0-10123 GCA_038094615.1 Heimioporus aff. retisporus | reverse complement strand
CTCTCCCCGTCATGGTTCACAATCCCTGTCATACAACTCAAGTGCAGCTGAGATTCTCCTTGGGCTCCTTGATCAAGAGTGTGACATCAAATATGTTGGTCCCAGTCACAATGATCCTCCAAAGCTTCCTAATACCGTCTTGCAGAGTAATACGGGGGGGATACTCATCTTGCTGATCGGGCACAATCAGAACCCCCTGCAGACGCTGAAGAATATGTAAGCACATGGGACTTGATTATTGCATATGATAACATTGTTATAATATAGAATGAAAGGGAGGGAAAGTTGCAAAAATCCGCTCAGATCAAAAATGACTCGACAGGTGGTGATCAAACCCATCCATTCAATTCCGACCTGGATGTCCACTCTGATGTGGTTTCGGTTGGATCCTATTGCACTGACGCATCCTACAACTCCAATGGTCGACCAAAGGGGGGTCTTTGGGAGGCTTACGCACTAATGGCAGATCCTGCAGTCAGGGAAATGCCAGTGAGTGACCAGTATATCTAGTGATCAAATACTCACAAGCACAGTCTGATAGTGCACCATTGAATGGGGCAGCAGGAGGCACTGAGTCATTCTCATCTCAGGATAGTGCCACTATTCGCCCAACTTTAAAAAGAAAGCGATCAGACAACCAGGATTTAGTGGCTCCCAGTCAGGTTTGTGTCTATCAGCCAGACGTACTTGTTATTAATGCAGAGAGCAAAGGCACCTCGCAGCTTTGGTGGACCCGTGACCAACCTTATTGATAGTAGGTTGGTCCATGGCCGGGCAAGTTCTGTGCCACTCCAGCCCCTGCGTCCAGCAAAGCGATGTCATTTCCAGTCCCCTTATAGCAACCTCGAACCACAGATTGTTCAACACGACAGCCACTTCAAAGAGGTAATTGCAGAGCTGAACCGGGCTGTGACAGAGCAAACAAAGGTGCTCTCCTTGATTTTGGAGGTGTTGCAGGGGAGAAATACCAATTGAGACTAGTATGCGAAACATATGACATGTATTCGATTGAGCTAGTGTATTTCTTTGTTACTGTAATGTGTGATATTGAAAATGACTTGGAGTTGGGATAGTGACATATCCTAATATTGCCATGCTTGATCAAGATGGCGTATACTAAGTCAGAACAACTGGACAAGTACATGAGCCTCCATTTGCTGGTACTAGCTCGGAATTTACAAGTACACAATGATTTAACAGTATCAGAACTTGAAAATAGAAACATCCTCACTACCTTCATCCTCATCCTCGTCTGAGTCGACAATGCTCTCAATTTCTTCGTCCGTCTCTTCGTCCGTCTCTTCATCCTCTGATTCACCGATTTCCATCTCTTCTGCATCCGCCTCCTCCTGTCCCTCTTCCATGAATATATCCATCTGATCACTAGTTGTTTCATCATAGCTGCTTCGCCCATTATTACCATTTTCATCAGCATCAGGAAATGATTCATCTGAATCGCCTGTATTTGCATGTTGATCATTTGCCTGCCATAGGGATGCTGGAATTTCATATTGGGCATGATGACCCACACCAATGCCAGCGTAGCGTGCGAACATGTCACGGTCAGCAAAACTAGCAAAAAAATAGAAATATTAATATGGGATCTGCCAATTGTATAGCGGAAACGCACATATTTACATAGTATGCAGTCCAGTCGTCCAGGACATCCTTCTCACGGGCCACAGATGGGCCATAACGGAGCAATGAATCAGTACGTCCATCCGCAAATGCAGGGATTAGGTGACAAGCACGAAGGACAAGTGATGGATTAACGAAGCCGAAGGCAGTACCTGAATCGCATGGGACGAATCCAACCTTAGGGAGGCGAGCATTCTTGAATCCCCAATGGTAACCTGGGACAACACCAAGCCAACGAACCCACAAGAAGTCCATTGTCTGCTCAATCCCAGCATAACTAACCCTGATCAGAAATGCGCCCAGGACTTCAGCATACCAGAATGGATGAGCGTTTGGGCCGTCCTCCTGTGAGAGCATCATGATAGCCTGGGTAGCGCCATGCCCTGGATGTAACGTGTCCTGATCACGACGCATATCATATGTTGTGTAATTGATCTGGAAACGTCTTGGCCGAAGAACTTTGTTGAGATTGTTGACGAATATAACAGAGTCCTGCTGCTTGCTGGTGTACAATCGCTCATCACCATCGTATTCGTGATTTAAGAGTTGTGACAACAGATGATCCTTTAACTTAGCAATGAAATCCTATGGAATGTCAGTTTGAATGTCTCAGCCAAACACCAGTAGAGCGAACCTGAAATGCTGGATCATCAGGAGAACTCTGGAGATACTCTGCTAGGTTGAAGGCGTTGGCTGTTGAGTCTGATAATCGATGATGCAGGTCATCTGGGACAGTTGAATTGGAGCTTGTTTTTGCTGCTGAGGCGCTTTGTGGACATTGTTCGCCATTTGGGTCGGCATAGTATGTGTCACACTGGCGCTGAATGCGAGTAAGCCGCCTCTCTTGTGAGGCAATCTGCGCTGCAGGATTCTTCTTGTTTGTACACTGATAGAATTTCTTGATTTGTCGGTGAGAGACCTCTCCCTAATGGTGGAGATTAGCACTTTTCTTCGCAGTATATATATCAAGGGACCAAAGTGGCTTACAATTTGAGTAGTGTAGGAGTCTGTTGTTCCAAACAGGCGGATTGTGCGTACATAGTCTCCTAGGGCGTGTAGCTTATACGTATTAAGGTTGAATGCTTTCGAGCGAGGACCAGAAGTGCTACCCACAGTAGCACTAGTACTTGACTTGTTGAGTTCGCGCTCCTTCCTTCGCCAGCATGCAGCAGTTTCAGATGGCAACTCCATTGTACTGAATGCTTTGCATGTGATCTTGTGAAACTTGCGTAGCTGTTGCCCAAGCAAACGGGTGATCTCGTCAAGCAAACCGAGAGATTCTTCAGTATGCTGTCGTAGTTTTGCGAAAGCATGCCATTGAGCAAGTTGAAAAAGAAGCGTCCGTGCGATGGCATCATGTTCAGTGGGAAGCAAACCCTCAAAGGCTGGAATTATACACTATGAGTACAAATGAGCATAATTTGATCATATATCAGACGATATGTGAAGTGTCAAACCTGAAGGACGTCCTCAAAGTGGCGAGCTGTGGCTTGACGAGCTTGGGAGACGCTGGATGGAAATCTGCGGATCGAGCCTTTTCCAAATGGTGGTATATGGCGGAACCTTCAACCAAGCTTCAACCCGAGAAAGTTAGTTCAGGTGAAAATGGGCATACCGTTCATCCAGAATTGGTATCAGGCCTGGGTCAATCGCATATAAGAGCCGCAACAAGTGCTTGAAGACCGATTTAAATACCCCTAGCTCGAATTCATGGAGGAGATCGACAACGAGCATGAGGTAGATATTAGATCCAAGGGATCCAAGCCTATCCTGTATTGCATTCTATTGGGAGGGTTAGATAATTCCACATTGCAAATTTATGCAGGAACGTACGAATGTTGGGACTAGCAACATGCCTTTCAGGTGTACTTCTGGAATTGTGCCTTTGATTGGTGACCCAAGGTTGTAAATGGCATTCCGTGCAGCAAGGACCTTCTCATAGGCATACGAACGCATCTTAGATATTCTCTGCATCATGTCAGATAAAAGTCCAACCAAATGAAATGCTGTCTTGGGAACTAAACATCGAGGACATGCACAAAGACCTTTGTCACGAATCGTGGCCAGCAGAACCCTATGGTAATTTATTAACGTCATATCAGCACAAAAAATAATACACAAATACTTCTCTGGGTAATCCGCAGAGTATGTGAAGATTCGAGGGAAGACTCAACGTTTTTTACCATCATGACACATGATGACAATACCATCACGATAGGCATTGATAAACTCATCGTCCAGTAAGATCCTCCATGTTGCATGAAATAGTTCACGCTTGCAATGTGCCAGAACATCATTGATTGACTTCTTCTTAGTAATACTGGATACAAATTTGCGAATGCTTTCTGGCAACTGGATATTTTGAGTCTCGGCAAATTATATCAGACAATTTAGGATCAACTCACACTCGGAATGAATGCAACAGGATGACATGCCCCTGAGCCAGGTCGGCTGCGGGTGTATTTTGATTCATTCCCGAAGAAAAGGTAAACTGGCCATGCAGATGCAGTACCAAATTGTGCAAGATGTGTGGCATCCGACCAGAACATAAGTGCGACAATAACTCTCTCCAGGGTACATCCATCATCACGTCGTTGCTTTTGCAGCTCATCGTGTGCTGTTATCCATGCATCAGAGGTGTACAGCTCATCATATACACGCTGCTCTTGACCAGTTATCCGCGACTTCCAGATACGCTTGAATGGTGTAAGATGGAACCACTTCGCAGCCTTTTCAGAGAAAGCAGCATGGATGACGGCAGTCAAAGAGCGATGGAATAGTCCTGGGATTGCAAATGACTGCCCATTTCCACCCGTATTTCGCTCTCGTGTAGGTACTGTGATATTGACCGTTGATTCTTTCCAAGAGTCCAAAGGTGAGTTCCCAGTAAGGTCACTGGTGGGGACGTTTTCAGATCTGTCAAACTGCCTCATTTGTGTGTGAGCATTGAACCCAGCAAGATCTTTTGGATCAAAATCTGGAGAGCATATGACTTCATGTACCAGACGGTTTATTTCAGCCCCGGACTTCTGTGCACTACCTGTCATCATCCATGTCATAAGGCGCCAAACACTCATGTTCTTCCAAGGCCAGGGGGGAGGAGGACTCGGAGGCAAAGGAGGCATGTGGGGTGAAGCGGTGGATGTGAGATCGGTCATTGGTTGTGTGTTGGATAGTTGATCCAGCGTTAGCACAGAATCAGGATCGTATGATGGGCGATGATGATAGTCACGAGAGATCCAGAATTTATTGAAAGACGTTCGGAATGAGTCAAATACATGGAGAATGACACGAGGTAACACCCGTGACATCGCAGTGGGTGTTTGGGGGGTAATTCGTGGGTCATCAGAAGACCCATACGGGAGCGAAGGCTCTGGAAGTACATCCCTGAATCTCGCAGGTAAACGCCTTGACCGCACAGGACGACCTGAACCTCCTGGAGTGCTGGATAAGCCCTCAGAAACCGAACCCAAATCATCAGATGGTTTGGAACATGAGAGGAACGCAAGATATTTGCTAGGATTTGTTAAAAAGTCCGCAGTTGGTGGATGGGAAATGGTGGGCTGTGGCTGCACTCCAGTTGAAGAGACAGTGGTTGGGTCACAATGAGAATGATGGCTCATGTTATCATGCTGTTGGAACGAGATGAGATGGCACTCAGCACTGAAATCAGGCTGAATAGGTGCACTGACGTTATGTTCTTCCAACCTTTGCTTTTTGGATGCCTCACTATTCTCTGCATCAAATAACGAACGCTTTTGCTGGGATTTGGCATGTACTGCTGTAGCTTGACGTTTATACTGTAGGCAACTTCGACGGTGACGAAGGAGTGCCCCAGTTGAATTGAACATCCGGCTGCACGAAGGGGCACCACATTCAAAGCGGCCTTCAGACATCAGGAAAAAAGGTGCGGTAGAATAATTCAAGCAGGGGGATGAGTTGTATACGACAGCTGTGGTATTGACAAGGCCTTCAATGAGAGTTGCGAATATTCAGTCTACAGTGGAATACTCTGCGTCAGACCCAAATCCAGAACCAATTCACTCACCTACACATGTGAGCACATAGCCCTGGCGGTGGTTAACACTGACCCACTCTGTTGGTTAGTGCAGGGACAGTAAGCTCAAACTTTCAATATACAGTAGACCCTCACCAGGATTGAGTCCGAGTCCGGGTTATGATACCATTCCACAATTCGGCTGATGATCAGAATGATACAAAATGACGTACAGCTTATCAATTGTATCTGGTGTGCTCCCACCACCGGATCATGGATAACTGCGGCAGGGTCAAGAACATACGAGCACTCGGGGTTAGTTGATGGCCAAGCTCACTAAATTTAGCAGCTAAAATCGGGTTGAAGATGTCTTTGGACAGGTCCTTGCCATCCATATATGATATCCCTTAGCAACTCCGTTTGACCGCAGGTGAATCGATCAGTGCTCAGAAATGGTGTGAAAAGCATCATTGAAACATTGTAGACTGCTGGATGGGTGTAGTATTACCGAGGCGGTAAGCGGTGGCTTCTGCTGGGTCACATGTTGAGGTCACTGTGACGTCTCGGATCTGCAATGACTCATTTGAACCTTAAAGCCTGAAAGCTTCAGGGTGGTCAGGGAGGGCGGCAAACTTTGAAATGGCCACTCTTGTGTTTATACATAGGATGCCTACTGTCAATCCTCCCTTCACCACAAACACCATATCCCATCTTTGACGCAGATGTACCACCCTGGTTCGAATGATGGCACAAAATTCCCTTATCCTGTGTCTTCATCTTTCTCAAGTAACGTAGAATGGGATCAAGCAAGCAACTATCAAGCTGATATCCCTCTACTTCCTTCGTTGACTCCCCCTTTGATGAGTCCTCTGAACCTTGTCCTTCCTGATATACCTCTTCTGGTAAGTGTAACCAGTATGCGATATCTCTATATCCTCACTGACATACACTGCAGCCTATTGGCATTACCAACACATCCTACAAGGTCATAAACCCATACATGACCATTCCACGAAGTGATCTCAGTCGTCCGACATTGAAGCGAAAGCATTCAGATGATGATCAGCCACAGGTATTTCAGAATTCCCTTTATTAGATTGGCCTCGTGATGCTACTACAAACGCCACAGACCCCATGCTGTGACCCTGATGTGTCGATCCCAACTCTGCCAGCCAAGCGCCGCCGCCGGGGGTCTCAGTGTCTTTTCGGTCCAAATCCAATGTGTTTTTCTTGTAACAGGATCTCAGAGCTTGCGATAGTGGGATTGCAACGAGATGTAAGTAAGCAAACAGAGCTTCTCAATGCAATTTTGAATGTATTACAAACCCGAGGTGTATAGTTTATGTTCTGATACTACAAGTACTCGTCGTTTACAACGATCTGTATATACTGGCACTATTATCATATCCAAAATGGCACCACAATGATACAGACCTCCTTTTGTCGGACATGGGACAAGCCACACCCAAAGTGCATGCCACAGGCCAGGGGAATCTCCATGAAAGGAGTACAGTATGTCTGGATGGCTCGCTCAGAATCCCACACAGTGTACGTCATTGTTGTACAATTTCGCCTATCTTAGCATAGCCATCCAGGGTCGGCGGGAACTGTCAGAGTGTCGTCATTGAAGTCTGTGGCATCAATAGGTTTCTTCTATTGTCCTCCGGGTCCAGGTCTGGGTCCGAGCCTGAGCCACAACTTACCCGGTCAATTTGAGTTCAGAACGTAAAGTAGGCTGCTTAACATATCGTACATCCATCCACAAGGAGTTAGCATGAGTCATGACGTTCTCTCAAATTGAGAATTTGATTTTGAACGGATCATTGTACCGGCATAGCGATCCTTGCCTTTCATCCCTTCTTGTTTCGCATGATGGAATGGAGAGTGACGAGAGAGTATTGCAAACCCTGCAGTCATCTAAAGGGGTATGAAGGATTAGCCTGCTAAGTTGTCGTCATGCATCCGGATCTTCAGCTGCACATCATATATGACAGATCGATGACCACCAATCATGCACCCAGCGAACTGACATGTCTCACAGTCTGGTCCCCAAGGCTCATGCGGCCATGAGACGGCGCATTTCTGCACTTGAAGACGAGAATGCAAAACTCCTAAGCAAAATGACAAAGCGACCGTAAGCCACCTCTGATATCCAACTCAGTGACCTGTCTGACAGCTTCATAGTGTTCAGTCCTACATCCATGAGGGACGAGCCATTCGTCGACTTGTTAGTCTTTCAGATCCAGTCATTGACTTAACCTATGAGCATGATCGACGTGTTTTACTGGCCGAGGATCCCAATGACCTCGAGCATGTGGACTTGACTGATAAGTAAGCTGATTTACATTCTATGTTTCCTGATCTGTTTAATATAGTGCAACAGGCAGGAACGCGCCTATCGTTGCTATAAGAAACTTGTCGGGTGGTGCCCATCCATCTCAGAGCTCATGCGAGCCCATGATCCAGATGAATTGATGTACGTTTGTGGGGAGGTGAGCAACCAATATCTAAACTCCATATTACGAATTTTCAACTAGAATTTTGAAGCTTAAGAAGGGCGCTGATGGCGCACGTGGAGACGACACGAACAATCTTAAACGATCCGTTGCCATTTGGTTGAACAACCAATTGCCGCATCCTAGCCCTCTCCTGACCATCGATGACAAACGAAAGCGAGGGTTCAATCATGATCTCACTGGTGGTCTAATCTGCCTGGTAGATTACGACTGGACCGATCCTGTGTGCGTTTTCATTACTTCTCTTCTCTTCTCTCCCCCACGGAATTAATGTACTACTAGCGTTCGTAATGCCATTCGCAAGTATAACCAAAGGTATCCAGTGACTGCATACATGTGGCCCTCCTTTCTCTATGCAAAGGGTCAATACCAGCGTAATCGCCCATCAATGGGTCTTTTCAAGGGTGAACTACTTTTGAGGGTGCGCGACCAAACTATGCACCATTCCCTATTCATTAATCCCTACAGGCATTTCGTTGCGTTTTCACTTCTCCAAGCTCTGCACATAAGGAAATCGCAGATGGGGATGATGCTGAAGAGAATCACAGCCGCAGATCTTCACAGCGCATCCATGCTCACTGCAATGTTGCAATGTTGCTCAAGATGCGAACAGTGGAGCCTCGAGCAATTGCATATATTGCCGTCCAGGTATTGAATTCCCTATCATCTATATCGTATGCAGCGCACTAAGCAAAAATTCAGCTCCGTGTGGCGCTGTCCAGCCACATGTCTTGGGACCTCCAGGATGACAATTTCGACTACGATGTTTTCTACAACAACATTCTGGATTGGTTTGAACGTCCAAGGACTCAGGCCATGGCTCAACTGGTTGACGATACACTCCTCTGGTGGAATGAGTAAGTGATGCATTTTATTTATACCACCAGGCTCACTGACACTGTGTAGAAAGGTTTTTGGGTGCCAACTTGCCTCAGCTGCGGCCATCCATGAGCAGGACATTTCGACCTTGTCCGTTATGGCGTCAATGCAGTGAATGTGGTATAGTATTGGCTCGGAGTCGTTGCAAACCTGCTGGTTCTTTCCTAATGTATTTCTCATGTGCTACATTGCATGTACTGTACCGCCTCTAATGTGCTCAATGTCACACTGTACTTTTCTTGAAATGAGCTACCGTTGAGCCCAACAGTAATTGATATTGCCCTGCCAATAGTAAGGCAAATGTTCGGTTACATTGCGCAAAAATGTGAAATATTGTTCTCTAGTAACAAATCATGTCTGTATGACGAGCTATCTACTACTAGGGAAGGATTTGCTATGCTGTGTGATGATTCAGATGATTGGGTAGTACTCGAAATAGCCACCAACTTTACTTCATGTTTGAAATATTCAGCATTTAGGTGACCACTTGCCCGTTCATACAATATTTTACTATTTTCTTCGGCCTGATGAGACTTGTCCAATCAAAGAAGACTTAATTTATTTCCCAATGAATGGGAATGCTACTCAGCATTACCCAACAGGCACGCGATTTTGAATAGTTCGAAGTCATGCTATTTAATCATCAAACATTTAAGATTATAGAACATTTTCCACAATTTTCTTCATAGTAAATAATCGATGTGGAATTAGGAACCAAGATCTCCAGTCTTCCGAGTTGAAAGGTGGGATAGTATTATTTGTTGAGCCGAAGAGAATTAGTCGTGGCATAAATGCTGAATACGTCACACAAGCCAGAACATCTGAAACTGTGACATAGATATTATGTAGCAGCCTACACAGAAAATAGATGGGCATTTGTCGTGAATAACCTGCAGTGTGACTCACTAGGCGCATGTAATGACATTTGGTAAATTATGCTATATGACTCGCACATTTGTACTTGATTGGGACAGGAGGATGTCAATATATTCAATTAGACACTTATTATCATGGAGGAGACTGTGTGGATCTACTTTGAATGGTTCCAAATCATGGATCATGGTACACACTATGCGAAATTTTGGTTTGCTAT
>JBBPUI010001421.1:0-10132 GCA_038094615.1 Heimioporus aff. retisporus | reverse complement strand
CTCCTATCCCCATTTTCACGATGACTTTTATTTTCCTTCTATGTGACCTTCTCGTACATGCGCCCGTGATGAATAGTGGCAGGTTTCAGGGTCATATGATACGATCGAGCATCCCGGGCAAAACAAACAGGCGGGCACCCGAAACGAACAATTATATACATGTGTTCATGCTGATGCTTGCACGAAAAAAAAAAGAGGGAACATGTGTGGTGGCAGTGATTCTTTTGATCAACATGTCATTGTAGAAATGATGCGGAGCAGCCTGTTGAACCGCATCTATGGCCCAAGATGCCCTTCTTTTGGGGTGGAAACCTGTGACGGGCCAAGCGTATCAAAAAACATGAGCCCCAGTACTTTCAAGGAGTCGCAGCACCGCTCGCTGTAGATCCGTCGAATCATATAAATACAAGATCGAACTTACCTAAAGATCGCATTAACAAAATATGATCCCCAACACACAAAAAAAAAAACCGAGACGTTCGAACAAAGTCGCCAGAGATCGTGACCTCATTCAACAATGAAGGATGTCATGATGCCATCCGAATCAAGGGTCGTGGGCCTCGAAAGCCTTCAAATGTAGTTACGCAACGTTGCGGCTGCTGGGATTTTGCGCTACGCTAGAGGTGAAACAAAAGGAATGGAGGAAAGGCAGGTTAAACTATATTCAATATGATATGGACATGACGCTAGCATGATGGAAAGCTTCGCCCCAGCACGTCCTCTTTTGGTCACCATACTAGAGTCGAGCTGCGCTACTTGCTGTAAGTATCTACAATCGAGAAAACAATGAGTCTATGACCCTCCCTCAACTCTGATTGACGTCGTGCCGTGCATGGTGTTCAGACGGTGCCCAAAACGGTTGTGGGAGAGAGAAGCGGGTTTCACAATTATTTTGCATATGGCGTGAGAATATGCGCCTCCCAATTGACGCGAACGGAATTTACCAGACCGTCTATGTCGACGGTTTGTCCCTCCGGCTACCTACCCCCAAACCTCAGATGCGTCCGGCCACTAGAGTACGAAAAAGTACTCGCTTTGGTTTTTCGTCATTATTACAACAATAACACACATTTCACGCCACGCCATCGATGGGCGGGTCCGTGCACTTTCGTCCCACTCCAGCGTCCTGCGCACTCGCTGTCAAGACGCACCCTTTCTCGTCCAGAGAACAAGGTTTCCCGGCACACCGTTTAGTCATCCCTGGATCACTGTCCGGGAAGGTTGTGTACTACTAACAATACTACAACTAATCATTCTACGTCGCAGTTCTAAGCCTCATTCGAGTGCTCGATGAACAGGACATTGTTAAATAGGTAGGTGTCAAAAGTCGTTTGCTGGTCCAATCAGATTTCCCACCAGGTCTCCCGTAAGTTGGCAAAGGCATTCTGGAACAACAACGTAAACAGCGATGAGACTCCCAGGTGCACCGATAGTACTAACGACCTAACCCTATTAGTCTTCTGAACGGTTCGCTCAGCTCAGTTTCCCATTGATAGAAGCCGTCCGGCCCCGTATAAGATCCCTGTCCTGCATGCACAAGTCTGCATGCTCTCTCCAGTCCTCTTTCTCTTTATTGCGGTGGCCTCCTCCCACAAATGGCACCCACGCGGGTGCTGGAGGTGCGTCTCTCCCCGTCTCCCCGTCTCACGCTCACACTCCCCAGCGATGACCCGCCTAGCCATACGCTCTCCGCTTCCTCGTACACTGATGCCTCTGGCATGTCAGTCGACGCGTGCATCCGCTTTTGCTCCACAGGGAACCACCCGTATGAAATCGCCGGCCTCACACACGGCTCAGAATGCTGTCCGTCCGTCCGTCTCTCTTTCCTCCTTTTATTTACCCCGCATTGCAGTCTGCGGCGACACCATCGCATCTGGTGCGGCACAAGTCGGCATATCCGACTGCAACATGCCCTGCAGCGGAGATACTTCCGAGTACTGCGGCGGGTCCGGTCGCCTCAGCGTGTATTCCAAGAGTGACCCCGACACTTCTCTCGGCCGTTGCACGTACGCCGTATCTCTCGACCGGCTTTATATTCGTCCCTGACACCACCTTGCAGTGATTCCCCTTCTAATGAAAACGAGCATTGTCCGTATTGTCCCGCCCCCTCTGACACGCTTCTCACATGGTCTCATGTTAGATTGTGGTGCAAGCCTTGGAGATAACGGTGGGCTAGTGTCTCAAGTCGAGTATGATACATCGTGTACAGGAAACCCTTCAGAGGGATGTGGCTATCGTTCCCATGTCCACAAGTCCTCGGTTCATATCTCCCGGCGAGACTCGACCACTACGAACGCTGTCGTTCCGACGATCCAAAAAACCAATCTCCCCGGTTCCTGGACATACAAGGCATGCATTGCGTAAGGGACCATATCTGGCACACATAACCACATCTCACGTCACTCCTCCGACAGTGAACCGGCATCGGGACAAAGGGTATTCCCATATATGTTGGAATGGCAGACGAACAACACGGTCGACGCGTGTCTAAACCAATGCGCTTCGTTTGGCTATCCTGCTGCCGGATTGGAGTACGGAGGACAATGCTGTGCGTTTCATTTTCATTTTCTCATCGAGCTTGAGGTGTGTGTCTGTACTAAACGCTGGACGCTAGTCTGTGGTGATCCGAGCGATGTCACGGCCAACGGTGGATCAGTCGTCGCCGACGCACAGTGCAATTCGGTTTGTTCTGGGGACCCCGCGCATCTCTGTGGCGGCAAGAATAGGCTGACGACGTACTACTGGACGGGATCGCCTCTCTACGTATGGAATACCCCTGCGAATACCGGTCATTACGAGGTACGCCCTACACCACAGTGTACGCTGGAAAGCATACGACTGACGCGCACAGTTCCTCATCGGTGGCCTCCTCGTACCTATCACCGCGACGGTGGGGATCAACAACAAGGTGGCGTTCCTCGAGAAATGGCCTTCCCCGTTTACCAATACGACCGGCGCGTACGAGCTCGACATCAGCCTCGTCGATAACCATCTGTTGGCATGGCGCGAGATGCACGTCAAGACAAACATGTTTTGCGGCGCAAGCATTGTCCTTCCTGACAAGGGCGCGCGGCAGATCAGCATCGGCGGGTATACGTCCGCATCGACGTATGGGGTGAGATTATATTATCCTGATGGTAAGCCAGGGGTGAACGGGACGCACGATTGGGAGGAGAACATCAAAGAATTGTCACTTCAGGTGGGTTTCGCAAAGCACTCACCCTACTCAAGGGCTCACTCTGCTTGGCAGAATGGAAGATGGTATCCGACAGCAATGATGATGTCCAACGGGAGTATCCTTGTCGTTGGTGGGAAGACGGGACCTAGTGGACCAGCGGTGGCGAGTCTCGAGATTCTGCCAAAACCTCAAGGCGGTGAGACACTAGTCCCCCTCGACTACCTGGAACGCACGAACCCCATCAACCTTTACCCCTTCGTGTTTGTTCTCCCGAGCGGGCGTATCTTCATTGGTGAGATGATTCCCCTAAGGTGAACTCGCCTGCTTAAATGACTGCTGCCATTCCCAGGCTACTACAACGAGGCGCGCATACTAGATCCTGTGACATTTAACACCCTCATCGTGCTGCCCAATATGCCTGGTGCAGTGAACAACTTTTTGGCTGGACGCTCGTATCCATTGGAGGGTTCGGGGGTGCTGTTGCCGCAACATGCGCCATACACGGCCCCGATCGGGATTCTAGTCTGCGGTGGGTCGACACTAGGAGGCGGGATTGCGCTGGACAACTGTATTTCGATCGAGCCTGAGGTGCAGAACCCAAAATGGACGGTGGAGCGCATGGTACGTATATGCTTGCATGAATAGGTATGCGAGCGATGGTGACGACGTGGACACAGCCTTCAAAGCGAGTGATGCCATGCATGGTCACGCTCCCAGATGGGTAAGCCAGGCGTGTCCGTGTTTGATCTTCTGAGTCTCATCATTCAATCTGCACAGCACCTACATGATTATAAACGGCGCGCACCAAGGCGTAGCTGGCTATAACTCAGCTAGCGACCCGAATTTCAGCGCGCACATCTACGACCCGTCGAAACCTGTTGGTCAACGATTTTCCATCCTCGGTAGCACGATCGTCGCACGGATGTATCACTCCGAGGCGACGCTGCTTCCAGACGGTCGTGTGCTGGTCTCGGGTTCTGACCCGGAATCGCCTGTCTACCCAGAAGAGTTCCGAATCGAGGTGTACGTCCCGCCATACTTGACCCAGGGCCATCAACAACCGACGTTCTCGATTGCGGAGACGGACTGGGCGTTTAGTGGCACGTACGCCATCGATGTGACACTACACCAGGGCACGACGAGCACAATGCGGGTGTCGCTCATTGCAGGTGAGTCCGGTCTTGCATCCTCGACGACAACGCAGTAACCGAACGGACAGCGTCCTCATCCACACATGGCAATATAATGAGCGGCGGCCGGATCCTGTTCCCCGCATTTTCATGCTCTGGGACGACGTGCACGATCACGGCGCCTCCGAATGCGCATGTGTGTCCGCCGGGGTGGCACCAGCTGTTTGTGCTGGATGGACCGACGCCGTCGCATTCGGCGTGGGTGCGGATCGGGGGCGATCCAGGGAAGTTGGGAGATTGGCCGCCTTTCCCGGATTTCACGCTGCCTGGCGTTTGATTTGTGAATTTTTCGTTTTTGTTTTTCTTGTCAATTATTGGTTTGTGTAACAATTTTGGGCCTTCACTTTTCCTTTTATTTGGAATCCTTGTTGTTTATTGTCCAGTCAAGGGCATGGCCTGTTGCTGGACATTGCAATGTGTATGTATGTATTGTATCGTGGTGTGGCTGGTGTTGGGCTACAGAGGTTTGGAGTTGATAGGTTGTTTAGCTGGTTGTGAAATGGTCTAACAGTTTTATATGAATGAAAAAGAGAAAGTTTAGGTGGCTATAAGCACTGTTTGCCTGGGGTCTGCTTGCCTGAACCTTTGAGTCCTCGGGTGGGGTGTGTACCAATTCCTGACGGACCAAACCGTCGATAGATGGTCCGGTAAATTTCGTTCGCGTCAGTTAGGAGGCGCGGTCCATGCTCACGCCGCATGCAAAATGATTGTTCTCCTAACCAATGAGCATGGCACGCGAGATTAGCATATGCAAAATAAATTATTATTATAATTATTGCACGTGATTGACTTGGATCAGACGTGCTCGAAAGATCGCGTCGTTCCTAACCTTCATCCTCATGAGTAGCAACATCAGTAGGCAGAACATCTTCTAATGCAGTCCAGACGAGCCCCAGTAACATGCGTCTCTCAAGATCGGCAGTCAGTTCCCTGTCAACTCATTCCACTCCTTTGGCCTGACACCATTTCGATCATGGTTTCGCCACTAAACCAGCATCAAATGGCACCATATGAGCCCATTTGTTCTGGGCCCATCATCTACTGGGGACTCCGAGCAAGAACGTCATGGTGGTGAAGATGGGAGAGCCAAGCAGACGATCACCACTATCCAGGGACATGGGACGGTACAAGATACACAATAGCAGACTAACTTAATGAGCCCAAACAAGGAACAGGAAGGATCACGAACGTCTGCTCAGGATTCCGAGGACTCCGCGCGAGTAAGCTACGACACGAGACTTTCAAGGCTGTAATAGTTGTCGAGGGACCAATACTGACTTGACATAGCGTGGTAAGGTTACAGGTGAGATGAATGCACGTAGAAACGACGTGGTCTTTCTGAACCGCCGTCGCGCTTTTCTGCAAGCGAGATGGGCGGTGATCGATGATCTCCGAGGCCAGCAAAACACGTATACAATTACTACCTCTCTACCTGCGCGTGTGTCCTCGGACAAGGTCGTGGTGTCGAGAGCACGGATCAATATAGAAAGTGAGTTGGAATGTTACTGAGGCAGGAAAATCCATAAAAGCGAAACTTGAGTCAACCTTTACAACAGATTCGGCTATGATTAGTACATTGCCGTTTGGTTGGACAACGATAGAAAAAACTCGCTGAAGGATTAGAACTCATGGGACTGGGAAACGCGGTCGAAGGGGGGAGTTTACCACGAGGATCTCGAGGGGCAAAACCGAACCACAAAAAAACTTGGATTGCATAATGAGGTCATCAAACACAGCTCCTTTGGGAAACAACGCAACGCCTTGATCTGACGTGCTTCTCTCGTGCCGCGTTAAGGACCTCGTATTCTCATCCTGAGGGCAAAGTTACATCCATCCATCTGTGAGATTCACTGGTGGCTGTAAACCGGACAAAGTTTCTGCTTGAGTGATGGTAGTCATCGAGCACAAAGGTCTTGGGACGGCGTACGACGTAACATACGACCGCACGCACTCACGGTCATGTTTTCACGGGAAAGGACGGAAACCTGGCATCGCTTCCTTTACTGCTGTCATCTCGTTAGATCACTCCCTCGTGTTAATCAGGGGTGCGGTCTGTCGAGAGAGGGAGACAACCGATCATTGCTTTTCTCAACAATCTGACTCGGAGGAAGGAATAGTTGTCTCTGCAGTAAAACAAAGCAATTTCGACAGTGCTACCGGGGATTGCAGAATTAGTCGGTGGTGTTAACTGTGCCATCCATCAGGACATGGTCCACACAGTACACCAAAGAACAGTACTACCAGAATGATGCCGACAACCTTTCACCGCCCACCCGTGTGAACGGTACCGCGAGTCTTCACAACCCATATGGTCATTAAGACTCATTACGCAATTTCGTGCTTTCTATGCTAGTCCGGTCACCACATCATGATTGATATTCACACTGACATGCCGTGATGCATCCGAATCGCCCGGCATACCCGAGCTGAACACCAACAATAAGCAAGTATCGTCCCCAGACCCCAGGCGAGCCCCCTACTCGACAAATAAGCAATATTTGCCGAACTGAAAGCTGTGAACCGTGGAACGAGCCTGACCAAAAAGGACTTTCTGACTTGTTACTTGGGAAAAAGAATGTGTGACATGCGTCGAGCGCGCTGCCTGTCCCTTCCGTTATCAATACAATTTGGTACCATGGTGGTCACCAGATCGCGGTGCATTCATGAATATATCTAGGTACACGCTCTTGAAAGTCTTCAAAGGGCACTATGCCTTACGGACTCGACATACCTGGGAAGGAGAAGAGTCGTAAGTTAAAGTTCGAACTTCAATGATGCGGCAATGCCACTCCAGCTAGCATCACACGTAGTGACGTGGCCTCTCAACTTGATTAAAATAGTAGTATGAACACCAGTAGAGAATTGCTAGAAATGTAACACGTAGCGGGATTTGTTTAATTAATCTTTGCCACTGATGACGCGTAACGAGCCTCAGGAGGAACCCAGTCCGTCAGCCTGGGTATCACCCAGAACAAGCCAAAAGCCCCACTGGCACCACCATCAATAATTAAAAGTTGTATGGGCCCGGGCCTCGCAAGCCGATGACAGTATGAACGAAAATTGTGCCTGCCGTCAAGTTTCGCATTCGGTACAAGTGAGAAATGGCACGTGCCTTGCATTGCGCTGGCATTTCAAAACTTCACGTACATGGGCAATGAATTGTGATCCATGATCAAGCCATCATACTCGATCTGCGTATCATCAGATACACCACGTCTAAACAGGTGTCCTTGATCGAGCCTATTTGTCACAGGTTTTATTGAGGCCAAGAAGGGAAAGCCGACAGGATGCGGTAAAAGGGACTTGGACCCCCGAAAACCAGGCCTACAGCAAGCATGCAAAGGGTGACTTGACAAAAAGCCGAGACATACGTCGGTCGAGGCAGTGCCCTCGGGGATATCTTAGTGACCTGTTCCACCATGCATAGAATCCCGTGCTTCGTTCAAGACCTCCTATCCCCATTTTCACGATGACTTTTATTTTCCTTCTATGTGACCTTCTCGTACATGCGCCCGTGATGAATAGTGGCAGGTTTCAGGGTCATATGATACGATCGAGCATCCCGGGCAAAACAAATAGGCGGGCACCCGAAACGAACAATACTGTACATGTGTTCATGCTGATGCTTGTACGAAAAAAAAAGACGGGACATGTGTGGTGGCAGTGATTTTTTTTGCTTAACATGTCATCGTGGAAATGATGTGGGGCAGCCTGTTGAACCGCATCTGTGGCCCAAGATGCCCTTCTTTTGGGGTGGAAACCTGTAACGGGCCAAGCGTGTCAAAAAACTTGAGCCCCAGTACTTTCAAGGAGTCGCAGCACCGCTCGCTGTAGATCCGTCGAATCATATAAAACACAAGTCCGAACTTGCCGAAAGATCACATGAATAGCAAGATGTGATTTCCAACAGAAAAAAAAACCGAGACGTTTGAATAAAGTCGCCCTACGAGATTGTGACCTCATTCAACAATGAAGGATGTCATGATGCCATCCGAATTGGGGGTCGTGGGCCTCGAAAGCCTTCAGGGAGCCAGCCAAATGTAGTTACGCAACGTCGCGGCTGCTGGGCTTTTGCGCCACGCCAGAGGTGAAACAAAAGGAATGGAGGAAAGGCAGGTTAAACTATATTCAATACGATATGGACATGACACTACATGACGGAACACTTCCTCTTTTGGTCACCATACTGGAGTCGAGCTGCGCCACTTACTGTAAGTATCTACAATCAAGAAAACAATGAGTCTATGACCCTCCCTCAACCCAGATTGACGTCGTGCCGTGCAGGATGTTCAAGCGATGCTCAAAATTGTTGTGGAAGAGAGAAGAAAATTTCACAATTATTTTGCATATGGCGTGAGAATATGCGCCTCCCAATTTACGCAAACGGAATTTACCGGACCGTCTATGTCGACGGTTTGCCCCTCCGGGCGTCTCAGACGCGTCTGGCCACCAGAGTACGAAAAAGTGCTTGTTTTAGTTCTTCGTCAACTACTACAACGATAACACACATTTCACGCCACGCCATCGATGGGCGGGTCCGCGCACTTTCGTCCCACTCCGGCGTCCTGCGCACTCGTTGTCAAGACATTCTCGTCCAGAGAACAAGGTTTCCTGGCACACCGTGTAGTCATCCCTGGGTCACTGTCCGGGAAGGTTGTGTGCTACTGACAATACTACAACTAATCATTCTACGTCAACAGTTCCAGGCCCTGTTCGAGTGCTCGATGAACAGGACATTGTTAAATAGGTAGGTGTCAAAAGTCGTTTACTGGTTCAATCAGATTTCCCACCGGGTCTCCCGTAAGTTGGCAAAGGCATTCTGGAACAACAACGTAAACAGCGATGAGACTCCCAGGTGCACCGATAATGCTAACGACCTAACCCTATTAGTCTTCTGAACGGTTCGCTCAGCTCAGTTTCCCATTGATAGAAGCCGTCCGGCCTCGTATAAGATCCCTGTCCTACATGCACAAGTCTGCATGCTCTCTCCAGTCCTCTTTCTCTTTATTGCGGTGGCCTCCTCCCACAAATGGCACCCACGCGGGTGCTGGAGGTACGTCTCTCCCCGTCTCCCCGTCTCACGCTCACATTCCCCAGCGATGACCCGCCTAGCCATACACTCTCCGCTGCCTCGTTCACTGATGCCTCTGGTATGTCGGTCGACGCGTGCATCCGCTTTTGCTCCACAGAGAACCATCTGTATGAAATCGTCGGCCTCGCACACGGCTCAGAATGCTGTCTGTCCGTCCGTCTCTCTTTCCTCCTTTTATTTACCCCGCATTGTAGTCTGCGGCGACACCATCGCATCTGGTGCGGCACAAGTCAGCATATCCGACTGCAACATGCCCTGCAGCGGAGATACTTCCGAGTACTGCGGCGGGTCCGGTCGCCTCAGCGTGTATTCCAAGAGTGACCCCACCACTTCTCTCGGCCGTTGCACGTACGCCGTATCTCTCGACCGGCTTTATATTCGTCCCTGACACCACCTTGCAGCAATTCCCCTTCTAATGGGGAAGAGCCTTGTCCGTATTGTCCCGCCCCCTCTGACACGCTTCTCACATGGTCTCATGCTAGATTGTGGTGCAAGCCTTGCGGATAACGGTGGGCTAGTGTCTCAAGTCGAGTATGATACATCGTGTACAGGAAACCCTTCCGAGGGATGTGGCTATCGTTCCCATGTCCACAAGTCCTCGGTTCATATCTCCCGGCGAGACTCGACCACTACGAACGCTGTCGTTCCGACGATCCAAAAAACCAATCTCCC
>JBBPUI010001420.1:0-10132 GCA_038094615.1 Heimioporus aff. retisporus | reverse complement strand
TTTCTCACCCCGATACTGTTACAGTTACTGTATTATCGCTACGGCCATGTGGGGGCGTGCTATGGCTCTGCTCCATCGACTTGCTTACCCTGACAAGAGAGAGCAAATGTTTCTTTGTTTGTTACCTGACTGTCTTTCCTAAGGGATCATTGGATCCAATGACATTTCTGGGTCCTGGGCTGAAACACGCTTCTCCTGTCGAGACCTAAGTGGCGCTGCAGTCTATGAAGGGCGCCAGCGGACAAAATGTTTGGTTTTGTTGCGTCGGTTTTGTGCTTCCCCTACATTGTTTTTCGTTTTTGTAGTTCCTTTTTTCGCTTTTCGTAGCTTCTTTTTTCGCTTCCAATCACAACTTTTCGCTTTCGTTTTTAGCAGCCTTTGTATTTGCCAGCACTAGAATACATGTTCACCACCGTGTGCACGATCGAGTCCAGGCAGCGTTTGTTGTATTGACGGGCAGGTCTCGCGGACCGCAGGCCGGGAAGAGGCCCAGCTCGGTCCGGCTCAAGCGGTCCCTCCCGGATGGTACACCAGGGGAGGTGCCCAACCAGGCCAAGTGGTTGTACTTTCCCAACAGTAACAGCTATCCCCCTCCCCTGCAAACATTTACATCCCGCACCACCCACTCACCCGCACGGAACTCGACAGAGTCTGTGAAGATGCCGAACCCCTGCCAGGGCACGACAGTGCCAGTGCAGTCCCCCGCAGCCACCGGCACTGCGCTCTACGAGTCAACACTACCACATGCACCCTGCAGCACCCCCACCTACCGCTCAAGCGCTGGCCGAACGACTACACCGTGTTCGAGATCGCGGAGGGCTTCCGTGCGATGGACGCCCCGGTCGCGCAGTCCCCGACGGCAACCTCGGCAAGACAATGTTGTTCCTGTTCGAGATTGTTGCGAACCAGTGCAATGGGCTCAACGTGGTTGTGTTGTCTGTCGTTGTTAACGAGAACTGGTGACCGAGAACGGAGAACGAATGACCGAAAAACGCAAACGAAAGATCGAAAACAAAAAATTAAAAACCGAAAACATAAGATCGAAAACGAAAACATAAAATCGAAAACGAAAACATAAGATCAAAAACGAAAACATAAGATCAAAAACGAAAACATGAGATCGAAAACGAAAGATTAAAAACAAAAACAAAAACAAATGATTGAAAAGCAAAAATATTTTGTCCGCCCTCGCCCGTCATAGAGGAGCCTTCCCTCTCTGCAATGACCTGTTCGTATGTCTTTGCATCCCAAACCAATACGTCGCCCCCGCCTGTCCCCGCGGCGATGTGCTTGCCGTCCTTTGAAAGAGCCATAGAGTAGACCGACGAGTTCGTTTCCATCTTCGCGATTTGCTCGCCGTCTTGCACTCGCCACACGCGAACGCCATTCGAGCCACCACCGACAAGATGTCCGCCATCTGGGGTAAACGCCACTGCCAGTGCTTGAAAGTTGCCCTCAGGCTCGATCCTGACAACCGACGAAACACCTGGTGAATGCTTCAACACAGCCTCAGTTTCATCACACTAGTACGCACCTATCGACGACATGGATCTCGCCGACACTGGACGAAGGCACCCTTCAAAAATGTCACAGCCATCCCTCGTTGTCTGTAAGGCTGTGCATTCAACAACCCAATAAGCCTCAAGTGACCCTGGACCCTGGTGACTACGTTGGATTTCTGCCTCATCATGAAAACTGACCATTTACCCCCTCGCCCCGCGTTCGCTCGAGTCCATACCTGCGGGTCTCATCCAATGTCTCATTGCCCTCCCTCTCCCGATGCACCTGACATACCTGTATTCATTGTGCACAGTAGTACGTAGTCATTTCGCTTGCCCTTCCCGCCCCGCTCTCGTCTTCCTTTTGCCATCTCCCTCTGTGCGATGGCGTAGATACGGGAATTGCCACTTCCGCCAGCCCGCGAGGATGATGGCGACGATAACGCGATGGCGACGTTGGCGCAGTGATTATCGCGTTGTCGTCATTCGCTCTAGTTCTGCCTGACCTACACTTTGCGCAAGAGTTCCCCTTGCCTGAACGCGCAACGACACAACAAGTGTGCGCTATTGCGGTTGTCTAATGCTTTTGCAGGAGTTTACCCGTGCATGTCCACTCACAGACCAAGGTGGCTGGCCCTACGCGTGAGCTCACGGGAGACCTGCAGACAAGCTCGTGGACGTGAGACAGTAAGACTCCCGAAGCTCGAAACAACTCCTACCTAATTTCCAGTTCAATACACTGTTTTACTTAACTCGCTCGGTACACACCAGTTCATAGGTTCTCCCAAGAGGCAAGAGAGTCAAAGTACTCGAATTCCAACTATGTTGAGTCGCCTCAATCCGCCTGTCCTTTCCCCCTACCCCATATCAAAGAGAGGCCCGAAAGCCGGGCATGCCATAATTCAACTCAGTTTTCAGGCGTCCCCGGCTTCCCAAACCAATGCCAAACAACAGACTCACCCTAGCCCGTCCATTGCCGTCTGTTTGTGCCCACCTCTACCGGGGTGGGTATTCGTAGAGCCAACAAGGTCGCCAGTTCGAACGATTTGCACCCAAAGGCAATGAAGTTATTGTCGGACAGAAGCGGCACAGGTTAGGCATGAAACATGAGCAGAAGTTCATTGACTCCGGTTCAACATACTGTTTTGACTTGCTCGTTGCACGCCAGTCTACTGGCTCCACCCAAGAGGCAGAGTCAAGTACTCGAGATCTGACCCATGGTAAACCACCACGGTCCACCTGTCCCTCCTCCCTTGCCTCCCATTAATGAAAGGCCCGAAGGTTGGGTATGTCACAATCCAACTCGATTTTCGGGCCCCAAAACCAATTCCAAACGACAGACATACCTTGGTCTGTTCGTTATTGCGTCTCCGCGTCCAAACCAAACCGCGTCCTGTAGCACGCATTTTATTTGTAGCCTCTATTATGGTGACTGTATATTAGTTTAACGTTCATTGCAATCCCCCCCACGCGCGTACGTCCGACGACGGCCTACCAGTGACTACACAAACTAGATAGAACCTAGATGTCCCCGAAGTACTCGTTCACCAGCGCCTTCTCTCGTAGTTCGAGTGGTACATCCTCTATCTCTTGCCTCGTCAGCATCTTGGGTGGGAGGCCCTCGGCCACGAGAAATGGTATGAGTGACGCTGTTAGTTGGGCATTGGCACGCATCGTGCCCTGTCCAGATGGTGGGGCGAGTGTCCCGTCCATCTCGAACCGCTTGGCATCCTCGTCGGTCCATCTCGACATTTTCTTTCGCCTTCCGCTTCGCCCCCCCGTCGGAGGCGTATCCAATGACAGTAACCCCACCGCCAATCCGCGCGGTAAGCCTGATGTCGAACACTCTTCCGCGCCGAGTACTGCCCAGGTGCACGTATGGGCCGCGCGCCAGTCTGCCTCGGTCATTTTGCGCCCGTACGTGAGCAGGTGGTAGTTTTTGTCTCCGTCCCTAAAGTACGCCGGCTCCTGGTCACCGGCGATGTGGCGTGACAGATGGCCCGAAGCGAGCGGATCGAGTTGCAGCGGCGGACCGACATGTCGAAGGAAGTCAAAGTGGAGCTGCAGAGGGCGGATCGGGAGCGTAATCTCCCTGGTATGCCGGGCGTGGGGCTGAAGTAGTCGAGTACTAAAGCGTCTGGGTCCGCCTGAACGAAGATAGAGTGGAGTGTATCGTCCACGCGCCTCTGTGCTGTGATGCAGTCGACCAGGATTGCCATCCTCTCTGCATATACATCATCCTCGACCATCTCTTGCACATTGTGACCTGCTTCCGGGGGGCTAAGACAAAATGGCAGTGCGAGAGACCTGTTGCACGGTAAGGGTGCAGGTTTGTTCATAAGAAGGGGCCTAGCTCCGGTGGGTCTTTGATAGAGGCCAACTTCGCCGTGCTCGTGATAGCATTCCCAATATTTGATCCAACGAGACCTTGTCTTGCACGATCGTCGCAACGAGGAACATGAACACATCCAACCTTGCAAAGAAGTTAATGATGTTTTTATGGACGAACTCGATGCTTGTTCGAAAGGACTGCCGTAGAGGGTTGGCTTGGGGCGTCCTTAGCCAGGCTCTGGAATGAATAAGACTTTCGAAGGGCGCTTGTATGCGAGAGGCGGAGACCGGATCTGTAAGTGGACAATCGACCCGAGGTGGAAGACCGAAACCGGCGTGCGTCGCCGCCAGTCTCTTTTGTGTGCCTCGATGCCGTGACTGGTGGTCGACTTCTGCGCCCACCTCGCCCGCTGTCGCGACCACGTACACTTGCGACGACTTGCGCGTAGGAATACATAAGTTCTGATTTGGATATTAAATATAGGACACACCATTGGTAAAAGAGATGGAGAAGTAACAAAGTCGTCTGGATCATCGGCCGACGTGTTGGAGGTCATGATCGGCGCAAGCCAGGCGGAGAGTTCAGTGCTTCTAGACCGGCGCCGCGTCAATCGACGCTTCTCCGGACATGCATGAATAGTCCCTCAGCCGCCTAGTGCATGTCGCTCCCTTTTTTCCCTATCCCTAATCGATCGAGTGAGTGAAGACGTATGACCAAGAGGAAACCCCAAAAGTATTTTGCAAGTCACATGTGTGACCCGCAGCTTTCAGGCGCACGTGTCAAGTGTGGTGTTACCAAGAACACCGATTCGGACTATAGTGCGGGTAAGAGCACAGGGCACTTGGGTGAGTTCAAGGAGGGGAAGATAAAGCATGTATTGTGAGGCGGGATAGCAGCACAAGACAGGGATGGTGCTGAAGAACCGAGGTGCTCGGATCGCACAAGGCCAGATATCGGAGCTTCCGGAGCCACGATGGACATGCTTCAACGCGAACAACGCAGAACGCTTCGGATCGTGCCAATGAATGGTCAATATTCAATATCTACGACGGCAGAAAATGTCCAAGTATCTAAACTTGTTGCAATAGGCGTCTATTCCGGGGTTGCCCGAGGTTTATCATCGGACCATTATAATTGAGCGGAGGCAACAAGGCACAAGCACTGGTATAAAAGGGTCCCTCACCACCAGGATCCATTATCAGTGGTGCCCATGTCGTCAACTGGTGTGTACCGGTATAATGAGACTGTTTTTGCGCTGAAATTCCGGTCAGACATTTTTCCCGTCCTTGAGATTGGGACCACTGCGCGGGCGGTGGTATTTACGCCAGACGGCGAATATCTTGTCAGTGGGGGCTTCAAGAATGTTTGTGTGTGGCAAGTGCAAGATGGAAAGCGAGTATCGAGGATGGAAACGGGAGGGTGGGTCTACTCTCTCGCTGTTTCAAAGGACGGCAACTTCATCGCTGCGGGGACATTGTCCGGCGACGTGATTGTGTGGGATGCAAATTCATACACCCAAGTCTTCTCTGCACACAATTGGAACACCCAGGCCGTCGATTTCTCACCAGATTCGTCCTGTCTCGTCGGATCAACGCATCGCTACGTAATTGTATGGGACATTGCAGCTCGAAAACAACTACGTTGGATTCACCACCATGATGATATAGTTGCAGCGAAATACTCGCCGGAAGGCAACCGAATTGCAACAGCCACCAAACAATGCGTTCAAGTCTGGGACAGTATCAATGGCGATTTACTCATCCATATTACGGTCAATGTAATCCCGGAGAACAACCGCGGTCTTCTCTGGTTCAACAATTGTCTCCTCGTCTTATCCGACAATACGATAAAGCAATTTGATGCATCCACCGGGTCCATCATCTCCGAATGGCCCGTTCCTCATACTGGGGAGCCCTCCGAGTCGTGCATTGCCCTCACTCGCCAAGGGCGAATTATCGCATACTCTTCATCAGATACCATTACTTTCTGGGACCCCTCGACCCATTCTCAACTCCTTTTCACCAAGCAACGTGACTGCACTCGATCGATCGCATTCTCTCCAGAAGGCCACTTGCTTGCAATCGCTGCAGCACGGAGAGTTGTCCGGCTATCAAACATCATTGTAAGGCTCACGTGTTGAGGGCCCTTTTTCATTGAATTTCTGTGGTTTACTGTCTATCTAGGATTCAATACCGTCGTCTCTTTTGCACCCTACACTCCAGGAGGCGGACCTTTGCATTGACAATATGATACTTGATTCGTTCAAGGATGACCGACTCGTACAGGCGGAGGCACTGCTCACCGATGCAATCGCGAAGTCCCGCGGTACAACCCATCATGTACTCGCAAGTCGTGCACTCGCTCGAACGCGATTAGGACAAGGGGACGCTGCAATTGTCGATGCCGAATTGGTGCGTTTTGTTTTTCTGCCGGATACTACATAGCACCAACATCATCCAGTCCGTCGAGATTGAACCATCTCTCATTGGCTACATTGCAAAGTTCGTGGCCCTGGCGGGCAAGGGAAAAATGCTCGACAGTCTTCGCGCATGTGACATCGCACTCCAGCATTTTCATACGACCCATACTATGACTCTTTTACTCATCAAGGTCATTATCTTATCCTCTCTTGCTCGGTGACCCTCATGTCTTTGACCTAGGCTGTTGTCCTCTTCATGGTTGGAGAACACGATGATGCCATCTTACGCATGGATGACCTAATAAAAGCCGCGCCACTCAACTCACTATTTTACTTGGTCAAGGCTTGTACATGATGTTATATACGGTTTCATCATCGTTCATCTTTCAACAGACGTACATGTTTCTTCTTCTTGGGAACAAACACCGAGACAGCAACAACTATGACTGTGCCATAACATTCTTCCAAAATGCGGAGACTCAACTACGTTACCGCAAGATCCAACCACCACCCTTAGTAGTATCACTGGTAAAATCTCGTCCATTGTATAACCACCTTCGAAGTTCGTCAACGCTTGTCATAGATATCCGGATGGAAATTTGACAGTCTTAGGGCCTCCCTTCGGCAGTGTCTTTGTGAAGCATTTTATGCAGCCGGTCGTATGGATGAGGCGAGCAAGGCTATAGTGGAGACTGTAAATACCTTTCACGAAGAGATCCTACCCATCACCGGGTGGGTCGTAGGTAAGTTCAAGTTCAGCCCTTTTTATTATCTATTATAACCTCCACAGACTTCATGCAACGATGCCTTTCTACTTCCGAACGCGGTAACAACACGAGCTATGACACAACCCCGTTGCTGACAGCGTGGGCCCAATTCAAACTGACAGAGACTACATGGGAACATGTTGTGGCTACCGCTGTTGATGTAAGTATTTCTATCTGGCATCCTTGACTGACTTAAAACTCGGTCTATCTGCAGTTCATGCATCCAAGACGAGGAATATATCGAGTTGTATGTGAGCATCTAGAATACATCGGTCGTATCCCAGACGCAGTCGCATGTTTCCACCAAATGACTCGTGGACTGCCGGAGGAAATTGGACACGATGAGAACGGTTGGACTGTGTGTGAGTGGCCCCGTATACAACGCAAACTATACCTAGTTGAGTGTTGAACCAGATTTCAAGTCACAATGTGATCAAAAGCTAAATGCGTTGGGGGAGGCTGCAATTGGCGCTGGAAAGTATGACGAAGCCATTTTTCTATGTACTACCGCTTTGTCACTTGATCCTGCCGACCCAAAAGATTGGTTCATCCGACGAGGCAAGGCATATGGGAGGAGCAGCCTATGGGATGACGCGTTGAATGATGCAAACCAAGTAATCTGTTTTCATCTTTTACTGACGACTCGCCCGTACTAACATGAATCCTTCAGGTCATTAAATTTGATTCATCATCTCCGTTAGGCTACGAGGCAAAATATGTTGCTTCGCTTGGTGCGGGTCGTCATGATGACGCAATAGATGCGCTCGAGACCATGCTCTCGACAATGTCGCAGTCTTCCGATCCAAAGGTTCGAGGTGAGTGGACATCATGATCACGACCGCCATCTTCAGTAATCAATGTTGCTCCGCAGACAGGTCTAGTCGATATATCACCCCAGCGGAAACAAAAAAGGTCATTCGTGCTGCAGTCAAAGGAGCTATTCAAGACTCGCCACCAGTGCTTATTAATACCCAGACTGGTCGTCTGCTCAACAAATCCGCTCAGGCGCTGTCATTCGAAACCCAGCCTATCTTTGCAGAGTTGATCTCTTCCACAACGACAGAGATCGACCACGCTCGTATCGAACGTGAGGTCACGCAGTACTACCAATATGCTACCTTTTCCCACAAATGGGAAGACAACGAACCTCTGTTCGACAAGGTCGTTGACCTCGTGGTCTACGATCTGGTAGCGATACCAACTCACAAAAAGCTACAAATGTTCTGCAAGATCGTCCGCGAGGCCGGATTCAATTGGGCCTGGAGCGACACGTGCTGCATCAATAAAGGCAACCACCTCGTACTCCAGGAAGCGCTCGTCAGCATGTTTAAATGGTATCAGGGCTCGGCGATGACGATCGTCTTCCTTCTTGGCATCAACCACTTGTCAGAATGGGGCGATCTGACAAAGAGTATTTGGAACACGCGCGCGTGGACACTGCAAGAGTACCATGCATCGAAAGTGGTCCGATTCTACACGGAGAACTGGACGCCATATATGAATCTTGACATGCACAACCACAAAGACTCGCCACAGATCATTGCAGAAATGGAGAGGGCCACGGGTGTCTCGCAACAGGTATTAGTGAATCTCTGCCCCGGGATGGGGGATGTGCGGGAGAAGCTCCGTCTTGCTTCTACACGAGAAACAACACGGGTCGAGGACGCAGCATACTCGTTGCTTGGGATATTTGGTGTTTCCTTGCCAATCACATATGGCGAAGGGAACCAGGCACTTGGTCGCCTCTTGGCACAGCTGCTCACGAGCTCTGGGGACGCAACTGTTCTTGCATGGACAGGGCAGTCAGGCACCTTCAACAGCTGTCTTCCATCCAACATCATAGTGTTCAAGGAACTTTCAACCTCACACATACCACCAGCCACGGCTGGCAATGAAACCGATACAACCGTTGCTGGATTGCGTGCATCTTCGCTCAACGCTCGGTTAGCCACGGAGTTGTACGACAGACTCGGTGATCTTCCTGTTCCGTCGTTCGCAGGACAACGAATTAGGCTTCCGTGCCTACACTTCAAACTTGGCCCTGTATCACGTTATCGCGATGGGACAGAACAGGTCTTCCGTGCCCAGACAGCCGCACTAGGGGTTGTGGAGATCAAGACTGACGAGGATCTTGCTCGAGTAGGATCTCTATCCATCATCCACCCGTGGATCGACTTTCTCCTTGATCGACAGCCTGTTGGGAGCGTCGCGGATGTGATTACAGACGAGAGAACAGTTGACAAGTCCTCTGTACCAGGCGAACTACCAACATTCCCTGCCCAATCTGACCCTGTATCCAGAGGGTTGCAACCACGGGCTGCACAGCTTATGGCCCGTCTCGGGCGGCCATTCGGCAGCCGTCGCAGCTCACCTAGTCAGGACACGACCTCACTTCTACCTCCTTCCACCGTATCGCCAATGGAGAGACAGACGCGCGCCTTTGACCTCATCGCTCGGCTCCGTCAACCATTTGGTGCGCTGTTGCTCACGCCTACCCGCCGGAACGTGGAAGAATACAGGAGAGTCGCTCCCGAAACGTTGATCACCGTCAGGGTGCAGGAATTGACACCGGATATCCTGAAGAGGTTGACCGAGAGTGTGCGGGTTTTGGACGTGCTCTGATGGCTCCATATGACTCGGTCTCGCACCTTCGTCCTAGTTATTGTTATTTTCGGACGTTATCTTTTTTTGTTCGTCCCCGATACAAATATCTTTTTTTTGACGGGCACAACCGCAACTGGCGACCGGCTAACCCAGTTCTCAAGCTGCTTAGCACGCGGTGCAGGGGTCACTGCCACCGGAAAGTTACTCAGGGACGATCTAGTACCGTAAATACTCCACGGGGTGCTATGGGGACCTCGACGCCACAGTCTGGATGAAATCCCTTTACAGAGACCCGGGTAGCCTTCGACAACAAGGACTCACTCGAGTGCTGTGCGACTTGGTTTTCACTATTATCCACTAAAACTCTCGGCCGTTTTTGCGGGATTCGAACCTGCAGACTCTAAGCCAGACCCAGGGGTGATGGCGGCAGATGTGCATGATCCGGCATCTTAGGTTTACGGATGCGCTATGCATTCCACACGGTAATGCCCGCTAAACTACTCATAGCCGT
>JBBPUI010001419.1:0-10135 GCA_038094615.1 Heimioporus aff. retisporus | reverse complement strand
TCTAGCACAATTTTGATGTCATCAGAACCCCCGGAAGCGATACTTACAACTTTGTGAACCCAATCAGAAGGGATACAATATCGATTGGGACGCAAGCGAATAACGACAATGTTACATTTCGCTTCACAACGAACAATCCCGGACCATGGTTCCTCCACTGGTAGGCTACGCCCTCATGCATCAGGAGTTGCAGGTATGCTTACACGAGATTTGTCGCTAGTCACATCGATTTTCATCTTGCCGCGTGCGTAAATTATGGCTACTGATTGAACGGCTACTGACTATACATTGATCAGTGGATTTGCTGCTGTCATGGCGGAGGCGCCCGCTGCGGCGGCCAAGGAAGAATCAAAGGTCATCCCTGGTATCTCCATTCCTTCATTTGTCTCGTATTATCCTACTGACCCTCGGCTCAGACTACTGGTATCAACTGTGTTCCAACTGAGCCTAGGCTCATCCCCACGGATATCTACTAATGGCCCTGGTAACACTCCTTCCAACTTCAGTTTTTTTGTCCATATTACATGAGATGTACGAGCTTGGTCTTTCTATGCATACATACTAATTTGATATGATTGTACAATTTTGATGTTACTAAGTGTGTGATGAATGCCTACGTGTCGATCTTGGACTGAGTCGTTTTCAATGGGGAGATTAGCGCTCAGCGCTAAGGCAGAGTTACCATGTAAGTCCCACTTGTGATGAACACTGCCCGCACAATCGCTGTGCAGGGCTACCGCGGTGCAGTGGCTACTTGGCAGGAACCCGCATGGAATTTGCACATATCCTGTAACCAGGTTCTCCACGAAAATGGCAAATATCCATTGCAGGAGTCCATTGCTGTACCATTTGCTTGGCCATTTCAGTTGATATCAATAGTTTATAGTTATAAACCGTCGTCGCTTATATGTATCCCATTAGCTCGGTCAGCCGCCCTTCATATCAGCCCAGTGTGTTCCTATCGCTCAGTGCATAATATCCAGGAAACAAGGCAGTGCCGGGTCCTCCGATATTGTTGAGGTTCGGACTGTCATCACCATCGGGGCTTCGTTGGATAAAATCACCGCCGCTGCAGGGTCGTTTTTTCTCAGAATCGAACGAAATCGATGATTGAAACTCCGCGCCGCCACTTAGGCTGTTCCAACGATTCTCGGACCAACATTAGCTGACAGTAGTGAGTTATGTACATCAAACTGATTGCCGAGGCAGAACTGCCGTGGGCCATTTGACTCATCTGGCGGACATGCCAGTGAAACTGGAACTTCCCAGGTTGTTTGTGGCACAGTACAGACTCGCAGATTGACACCAAGCACGAAACTCTTCGTGGTTCGGATTGAAGTGTCAAGTCAGCGGTGAGAGGTCAGTTATAGGTTACAAGATAGCACCGAGTTACGTGATCCTTCTGATGAAGCTATGCAACAGAGGCAGTGACTTCCTAGCGCTCATGGGGATCCAGACTCGCTACCATTACTCCTACTATGACAATGCCGCATTGCGCCCACTTGCGGGGTGCATACTCAACCGCGTGCCTTGCAAACAAGGCAAAACTGTCTCTCGTTAGCGAAGAGCAAGGTGCATACTTATTAAATATTGATGTACTATCTTACGCGCATGGTACCAGGTGAAATGAATTTCTGAGAAAACATAGTAACTGTAAGCGCCGATGGCACACCCATGATGCACGATGGTTGAAGCTTGAAGGACGAGATCATTATGTAATTAACGGAAGGTCAGGTCGGTCAGGTCCGCCCGGTTCATTGTCAGCCTCCGCCAAGACCACCGCAACACGGCTTTCAGTAATTTCTACCAAACCGTTCTTGTCGGGGAGTGCACTATCCATAGTGGCATGTGCTGATCCCTGCACTCGCTGATCAAATATGGTACGTACGCAGTGCCTGCCAGAGACCGACTTTCCAGGGCTTCATTATGTTCACCAACTCGGGGGATGCTCCCCAGCATAAAAGCGGAGGGCCTAAGTACCCCGCTAATTTCTATAATGTATCCTCGCTTCTTATCCATTTTTTCACTTCTTTCCATTACACATGCCACGTCCATCGTGTCGCGTTTCAACTCTGGTTATCCAGCTAATGTTGTTGGACCTGTCACTAACTTGACGATTTCCAACGCTATGATTGCGCCGGATGGTTTCTTGCGTTCGTACGTTGAACCCCTTCCGATCGCACCCTTATTCGTATTGAACCCACTCCAGTACTACAGTTGCAGGTGGCACCTTCCCTGGTCCACTAATTAAAGCGAACAAGGTATATCTATCGACAACCATTGTTCATCTAGCTGACTGTTGAGCAAAGGGAGAACGTTTTGCAATCAATGTCATAAATGAGCTAAAAGACCCCGAAATGTGGCTGAGCACCACTGTAGTATGTACTGGAACACCCGATAAAAAGGTCTCGTTTCTCACCCATTTTAGCATTGGCACGGACTCTTTCAAAAAGGTACAAACTATGTGGATGGCACATCGTTTGTTACACAGTGTCCGATCAGCCAGAACAACTCTTTCCTTCATCGATTCCAAGCAAAGAACCAGGCGGGGACGTACTGGTATCACTCGCACTATTCCTCTCAAATGTGCGACGGTCTGAGAGGACCTCTTGTCATATATGATCATAATGATCCCTATCGCCATCTGTATGATGTAGACGATGGTAAGTCGATCCGTAAGACCTTAGATCTTGTATCAAAAACATTGTACAGAGACAACCGTGATCACACTTGCGGACTGGTGAGTTTATTGCACAGTCCTAAGTTACGATTCTTATTGCCTCGCCAAGGTATCATATCGCCTCACCGGTGCTGGACCACATAATTGGAGTCAACGCTGTGTCAACTCTCATCAACGGACTTGGTCGTTATACTGGCGGCCCCGCTTCAGAGCTTGCGGTTGTCAATGTCGAGTATGGCAAGCGTTACCGCTTCCGGTTGGTTGCTATGTCTTGCGACCCAAACTTCCAGTTCTCGATTGATGGTCATAACTTGACCGTCATTGAAGCTGATGGAGTGTTGACAGAACCCCTACTCGTGGATTCAATCCAGATTTTTGCTGGTCAACGTTACTCTTTTGTATTGAATGCCACACAGCCAATTAACAACTACTGGATACGGGCTCAACCAAGCACACCGAATACTCCTGTGGTTGTAGGGCTTAATTCTGCGATTCTGCGATACAGCGGTGCACCGAACCAAGATCCGACGGCGAATAAAACACTGAGTGTGATACCTCTTCTGGAACAAAACTTGCATGCTCTCATAAATCCCGGAGCACCAGGTGTACCCGAGTATGGAAAAGCGGACATCAACCTTGAAATCACTGCCAACAGCATCGGCGGTGTATTCTATATGAATGGGGTTAGGTATCGTCCACCAACGGTACCTGTATTATTACAGATACTCAGCGGTGCGCAACAACCAACAAGTCTCATGCCAAATGGGAGTGTGTTCGTCTTGGAACCCAATAAGGTTGTTGAACTGACGATAAAGATCCTTGGGTTTGGTGGCCCTGTGAGCATGTTTCTCTGTGTTGTCTTTACTTTTTTACACCTCATATTAGCACCCCGTCCACCTACATGGGGTTCGTATATCGTCAGCTATCTGCTTCCATATTTGACTTATTTTATAGCATGCTTTCGATGTCGTCCAAAGTGCAGGTGTCAGCCAACTAAACTACAAGAACCCCGTTCGTAGAGACGTAGCCTCTGCTGGGATACAAGGTCAACAAATGGTTGTCCGATGGGTGACTGACAATCCTGGGGCGTGGTTCTTGCATTGGTGCGCTTTATTCACTGTTTATACACGATCCGTCCTGACGTTCGCCATCCAGTCATATTGATTGGCATTTGCAAGCGTGAGCATTTTCGACCGTTATGTTACGAGGGCTTGCTCACTAAAATTTATCTTCTAGTGGCTTTGCCGTGGTAATGGCGGAGAATCCTGTGGGGATACCTGATTATATCGGCACTGCCCCTAGTAAGAGTCTGCCGCTTCCTTGAATGTATCTCATTCTCCGAGATAGAATCATGGGATGAACTGTGCCCGACGTTTGATTCCTTGTCCCCATCACAACTAGGGGCTGCGAACGCCGAGCAACAGGCCGCAAATATCACTACTTTGCTCCTTCCGAACTGAGACGTACAATAATGGCGACACGCAAGACCTGTCTGGATAAAATGGTTGGGGCGTTCGTTGAGTGTGGACATGCTAGCCATTAATTTATTGGGCTGAGGATGTTTAATTAACCTAAGGCTCGGGCTATGCGACTTTATGATAACAATCGTTTTTGCCCTACGCAGTACAGGCGTGATGAGGATGCATCACAACTGCGAGGTGGTGAGCTCGGACTGGCGCAAGACCCCCCCTCCCTCAAAACGGTTGGCGAGCTGGAAACTGCTCACAGTGCCATCAGTTTCCGGCCTGTATTGCATTTATTTCCTCGTCATTCGTGTTCCCAGCTGTAAAATCAATGCCGACCGACGAGATAGGTTTGACGGATGCTGTGAATCTAACGGCACGGGAACTGCCTCCAATTGAGTGGAAGACTCGCCGTTGGCGTTTACGCGCAACATGTGTCGTGCTTCTGACCCATGAGTCGAAAGGGTGGCGTGCTGGTCTCGACACAGCGTTAGTGCCGGACAGCCAAGAACAAATCCCTGTTGATTACTCAAGATGTTTTTATTCTGGGTGAGCCATCTATCGGCCGTCCTGTTTACGGGTCGTGCCGTTTGGCTCAAGTTCGGTCTCGTCAACTTGGGCATTATCCACACTCGCGTTTGTTGACATCGTTGAATGGTTCCATTGCCACGGGAGTTGGATCCGCGCACTGACAGTCACCTCCGCATCCTGTTGCAATCGTCCATGATGGTGATGACGACATAGCGTGTCATGTCTCGCTGAAGCATATATTCCGCGTGACGCGCCTGGGTGTCACGGTCATCCCCCTAGTAGTGCAAGCGCAACTCGGTGTCGCTAAGTGGTTGCCACGGCCATCGAAGTTTTCCCGAAGCGGCGATTCCCTGATGAAGCAGAGGGGCATCTGGGAGTTGGCCTTTTCGAACGTCCGAACAGTCCGGACATAGCAATACAAGCAAAGTTGTAGCGGAGATTGAACTATGCTCAAGCCGTCGAACGGCGCATTGTCACACCTCCCACTCTACGCTTTTTGGTACAGTAGACTTCCTCATAACGAATGTGGTTGGGAGCCACCTATAGCCAATACAGTATGAGAAATATACAGTACGAAAATATTCCCACGGGGGTAGCAACTATGTTTCGAAGTCAATACAGTATGAGAAATATACATTATGACCTTATGCATTATGAGAAAGTCTACTGTAGTATGACTGGCGCTTGTTGGGTCAGCGCTCGTGCAATCAGGTGCTCCGCTACGACACG
Source organism: Heimioporus aff. retisporus (assembly GCA_038094615.1). Classification (NCBI taxonomy): domain Eukaryota; kingdom Fungi; phylum Basidiomycota; class Agaricomycetes; order Boletales; family Boletaceae; genus Heimioporus; species Heimioporus aff. retisporus. Next base: position 4,732 of record JBBPUI010001419.1, on the reverse strand, counting down.
TTCCCTAGCGCGATCCCATCCTCTGCCGTCCTCTGGTACGCCGGTCACTGGCGCACGCCGCCGTCTTCTCGCGTCCCCAACTCCGGCCGTCCTCCGCCGTCTTCTCGCGTACCTAACTCTGCCGTCCTCTCGTGTACCCAACTCTGCTGTCCTCTTGCATCCCCAATTCTGCCGTGCTGCCACCTCACCCGACTTGTGTTACAGCCCCAACCACCTCTTCCACTTGCCCCCCGTCCTCTCATTTCCTCTCGTTTCACCCGACAACGACAACGATGTAACAACCGTGATAGCACGGTCGTTACACTGTCGCCGTTGTCGCCGCCACCGCCTCGCCCCCTTGTTCCCACCACCTCGACCGCCTGCTGCTTCTCCTGTCACCTCCCTCGTCTCGCCCGACAACAATGACAACGGCGCGACAACCGTGATAATGTGGTCGTCACGCTGCTGTCATTGTCGCCGCCACTGGCGCCCCGCCTCGCCACACTCTTTCTCCTTCCCCTTTCTCACTTGGCGACAACGACAATGGGCGCGACAACCATGATAGTGCTGTCATCGCGTTGTTGTCGTTGTCACCACTGCGACCTTGCCATGCCTCATCTCGGTTTGTCGCACTCTTTTTCCCAACCGCCCTCGAATTCGGTGACATGTCCAAGGCTAGCAAAACGATCACCCTCACCATCGTGAGAGAAAAGGAAGCACATACATGATGAAGATAGCAGGAAGATGTCGTCGGTACAATCGTCCCCGAGCAGCTGCTTTGGGGCTAGCAGCGGTGCGCCAGGCACTTGGTACGCCTCGCACGTGGCGAAGTCAAATGGGGCCGAAGTGGCGGCAGATGGAGGACAAGGCGGGAGTAGTTGTCACGGCAGCGCTGGCCACACATCGCACGGTAGGCGCGGCATTCGGCGTGGTGGTGGGATGATTTAATCCCCGAGTCCTAGGGGTGCGGGTGTGGATCCCGTGAGTACGGGTACGGGTCAGCACTGCCGCCCGGGGTTGCTTAACTAGCTGTAACCAATCAGTCACGCTGCGGCCCGGCTGGGAGGGTTGGCCATGGCTTTTTGATGGAGCAAGTCGCTTAGCTGGAAAATGAACGTACGTGCAAGATCCGGCAAACTAACCTTTTTTCTCTTTGCATTCGGATGGTTCTGGTTTAACTATTCAAGCGGAGTCGGCAGTCCCAACTGAGTCTTAACGTGACTAGCAACGACTGGACAAACAAAATCGTGCGCGCCCTCAATTTCGCATTCCGCAATAAGACGAGGAGAGCTGTTAGCCTAGGTATGTGGCATTTCAAATTCACCCATACTATTACCTCTTAACCACCTGGCAAAGATTTGGACTCACTGGCAAACGACCTTACAAGGAGCCGGACGATTTGCAATTTAAAACCCACCCCTTAAAAAGCGGTAAGGCTAGTATAAGTGCATGGAAGCTGGCATTTTATCTCCCTACGCACAATGTTTCCGGTGAGCTATCAACGTAAATTTGTTGTGACGAATCCTCAGAATTGGTGAAACTGTTCACCCTGGAATCCTGCCTTGTCTGTTTGGCCCGTGGCAATGTTGCTCTGTTGTTCTGGTCTTCAATGATGTTCGTACCAAACTGCCGCAACTACTCCCCCCCATCCAATGCTATTGGACCTGTGACTCAATTTCGCGTTGCAAACAATTACGTTGTGCTAGATGGGTTCAACCGAACGTTAGTCAACATCGATTGTCGTTCTCAGATAACGAAATCTTAACGATATTCGGCAGGGCAGTTCTGGTCGACGGTATATTTCCTGGACCGTTGATTCAAACCAACTAGGTGAGAATAAGTCGAGCACCCCCTGGATGTCGCATGAATGTTTTTTCTAGGGCCCTACGGCGTTAATTCGCCATCCAGGTTTTGAACGAACTCACGGTCCCTACCAGCCCTTGGGTACATTCATTGTACGCGTTCTATATTACCGCTTCATGGATTATATCTTCACATCTCTCTCGAAGCACTGGCACGGAATTTTTCAAAGAAATTTCAACTTGGCTGACGGTCTTTCATGTGTTACACCGCCCACTTGTTCGGGACGCCAATTTTGTGTACAAATCCACTTCTGTTGGTCAAAGCAGAACATGCTGGTACCATTCGCATTACCCAGCTCAATATTGTGACGGTCCCCGAGGACTGTTAGCTGGAGGACCCTCAAGCTCGCTTGCATGATGCTGATAGTGGCAGGTTCCTATCTGTTTCTGGTGCATTCTTTTATACTTACTGCCGTAAGCAGAAAGTGTGTCGTCATACTTTCGGACTGGTAAATAAATATCATGTACCAGGAGGTAATCGCTAAGCTCGATTTAAATATCGTATCATCTCTCTCCAAAATTCATGGCTAGTCACCGCACTGGCATTATCACCAGAACCTCAATTCAACAAGCAACTTCATGATCCCATAGGGGATCTTCATATCCAATGTGTTCGTTGTTAAGTGATGGTGGAAGCTCCGAGTTTGGCGACTCAACAGTTGGCCCTAGTGATTCCAGGTATTGTGTAGTCTGTCGCTCGAACATGCGACAATCAATCACTTTCTAACCGTGCAGTGGTATCGACTATGTTCTTCAAACGTGACCCAGCATGGATGAAATTTACGCTTGCCAGTTATTAGTATCCTGACTTTCTACTTCTCCCTGTATTAATTGCACGAATAGATCCATATCCCTTGGAGTGTCGATCATGTAATGGCTGTATAATACTGTACACTTAATTACTGGTAAGACAAATTAGATTGTATGATATCTGTGTCTGTATCCATTTGATCTAATGGCAGAAAAGACTCGAATGCCTACTTTTCATGATTCGAGCAGAACTCGAGTGAGTTGATTTCTCAGTGTTTCAAACGTTTCAGGACCTTACAGTTTTTCTCTCGCTTGCGCTGACCACGGATAAGCCAGTTCTTGAGTCTTCTTGATAACATCAATTTAATGGTTCGATTGTCACGCCGAGCTTCATTGGAGACGAATCAACACTGTGACACTACATGTTTGTATGGGGAAGCACAGAAGAACTGATGATATTTCACATACAATGCTCCTGCATACGGATGGTCCTTCCGATACTCGGACAGGTGCAATGGAAATACGACTCGCTGCATGGTACCAAGCAGATATGCCGCATGCATTGTCGGTTATATTTTAGCATGCCGAAACGGAACCGTCGAAAAGCCTAACCTTGGTATGTGTTACCAGGACAGTGTTCAAGCGTGAACAAACCCTACTTTGGTGTTGTCTGCATGTCACATGCCCATGCCTAATTGTTCTGTTGGGCGCACAATCCAGGTACCTTAATGAGTCATGTCGTGAAGCCACTCGGATTCTGGCCTTATCTGGCCTCCGTGACACCCGCACGCCTGTGCCTTCGAACTCGCAAGCCCCCGTAAAGGTCAGCGTGCTAACCCACTCGACACGAGAATCTCTGAAACGCCATTCACTAGGCTATGCCGGTCCTACACATGAACAGAATTGGCACATGTTGTGACCGAGGTACAGTCTGACCGCAATAATCAACCTGATCTGGCCAACAAAGATTTCAAGTTTCAACTGTGGTTGCTGTAAAGGCGTGTGAATCACCCCATTCAGGTTTCAAATTAATGAGTGCCGATGGCAGAAACACTGCCCATACGGAAGCGTACAAGCTCAGTTGCTCGTATACTCGCAATGTATCTCCTTTCAGAATGGTGGCCAGCCAGGGTCCGTATTACCAAGTTGCTCGATCCGCCGATATTTATCATCCGTCATATCATCCGTCAGTCTACAGGTCTTGTAGCCGTGTTGCGCCCAAAACGTTGCATACATTCCGGTCAGCCACTCGGAAATTGAATTTGCTCAGGCATTTCGCAGGAAAGTTGAATGGCATACGGCTTACCACCGCTTTATAGCATCATTCGCGGTGTAATGCTGTAAGTAACCCGCTCGAACGTCAGTTCTCCGTTGCTAAGGTAGGTTAGCTTGGGCAGACGTGATCGCTTATCTTGTCCAATTCTAGTCCTGCCCTGAGAATGGAGTGCTCCAGCGGCAGGAAGCACCGCTCTTCTTCCCATGCTAAAAGGATCATGAGCGATGCACTCGAGGCATTTCTGGTACCACTGCATCCGGCAGAGTAGGCGCAATGCGGTCTGCGCTCCATCGTGTCCTGGCGTTGGTTTCGTTTTACCTGTTTATTGTGCCAGTTATCGCAGCAAGTGAGTTACTACAAGAACATTCTGAGGATACCCCACGATTGTGAGTAGACGTCGTTGTGATCAAATCGGCATATTTTATATTTTTCGTTTTCGAGACTCCAAGATCCATTGTTTTCTACTGCGGACGGACCCAGGGTTCTTGGTCCCGTAACAGATCTGAGCATCGTCAACAAGGTCATAGCTCCTGATGGTTTCTCGCGATCGTGAGCAGCGTCCGTCATGCTTGAGGTATCTGTGATTGAGATCCTTTAGTACTGTGCTTGCTGGGGGAATGTTTCCAGGGCCGCTGATCACTGCTATGAAAGTAAATGGTTCTTTGAGCCTTGATCGGCGAATTCATTCTGACGGCCATCTCTGAAGGGCGATGATTTCAGAATAAATGTAATCAATCAACTCACAAACACGACAATGGATACTAACACGAGCGTGGTCGGTGTGATAACTGTTTCCAGTATGCTGTGATGCTGATTACATGATAGCACTGGCATGGTATATTCCAGAGGAGATCCAACTGGGCAG
>JBBPUI010001417.1:0-10146 GCA_038094615.1 Heimioporus aff. retisporus | reverse complement strand
ACAAGTCCGGCAGACCACGTCGCAATGGAGTGAGATATCCAGTTGCCTCGCGTCCGTGACTTGGAAACATTGAATTTCGACTTACAGCTCTCGACTACCCCCCATTCTTTGCTTACTTCGAAAAGCTCCTTTCAATTCCGGCATCATTTATAGACCCACAGATAGTGAACCTTCATAACCTGAACTACCACGCGTGGTCTGTTGTCGCATACCAGCGAAGCACTGTGATATTGACTGAACTTGTCCTCGGAGCGGTGCTACTTAGGTCGGCGCGTTGCAGAATCTCGGGGGGCAATACTAAAGTCATATTCTGGTGTCCAGATTCATTCGCGGAGCCGTTGATCCCTCTCGACAACGCGTGCTGTCCGCTTCCCTCTTCTTCCACCCAGGTTTTTTGATCATCGACCATATCCACTTTCAATACAACGGATTCATGTTTGGAATCTTACTTTGGTCGATTCTCATGATGCGCAAGGTGGAGTAATTTCTGGTTGCGATGATCTGCATGATTCACTTGTGAACAGGGAAGAAAGTTAGCAGGTGGATTTCTTTTTGCCGTGCTCCTCAACTTCAAGCATATCTACATGTACCTTGCGGTAGGCCCTTCCACTCTGTTTTACTCCTCATTCAAGATCCCACAGCCTGCGTATTTTATCTATCTTTTGCGCTCGCATTGCATGTCTCCTTCCGGGGAGGTTCTCCCGGCAAAGTTCATCTCGCTCGCAAATACCGTGATTTTGGTTTTCGGAGCGTCCCTTGGACCGTTTGTCTTGATGGGGCAATTACCACAACTTTTGTCCCGTCTTTTCCCGTTCACTCGCGGTCTCAATCATGCTTACTGGGCACCAAATACGTGGGCGTTGGTGACAACGTTAGATCGTGTACTGCTTCAGGGTATGTCTTTTTTGCTCTTGCGAATGACCCTGCTCTCAAGTTTCCAAAGTGGCTAGGCGATTTGGCGCTAATTTGATGGTAGACCAGCAGGGAGTGATCTCCACGTCACGCGGCCTTGTCGGTGACACTGCGTTTGCCGTCCTTCCGAACGTCAAGCCGATCCATACGTTTGTGATTACGATAGTCTTTCAAATGGTTGGTCGCGTTGCGATAGGACGATTCATTTAATTGACGCTTCTAAGGCTTTCCTTGTCAAATTGTGGAGAACGCCAAGCTACAAATCATTCTTGACGGCGCTCACGTTGTGTGGTTATACCTCTTACATGTTTGGTTGGCATGTCCATGAAAAGGCCATTCTCCTCGTCCTTGTTCCCCTCAGGTAACATCTTGGTGGATTACGGATGACTTGTTTGACTCATTGGTCGATAGCTTGCTTGCAGCAGATGACTATGCGCATTTCAAGACGTACTTGATAGCAAGCGTTTCGGGAATATTTTCACTATTCCCTCTGTTATTCACCCCCAACGGTAAGCAACCCAAAAGAACGATATCGTTGGATCTCATTCTGTCTAGAAACGCTTGTCAAGATACTCTACTCTCTTCTTTGGGGCGTTATGGTGCTGATTCCACTACACAAACAAGTTTACGAGTGAGTGCACCCATATCATCGCTTTCGAGACCTCCCTGAGTTTCGTCAGGTTCCCGACTACTTTACCCGGGGTCGTACTGGAGTATTTAGAAAATGCATACTTGATAGGTTTCGCTCCGTTGCTGGGATTCACTCTCGCCTTTCCTCTATTTTTTGGTGGAAACCCTCAGGTCGAGTTTCTTCCTTTGATGATGACGAGCGTATATTGTGCGCTCGGCCTGGCGTGGGCATTCATTCGATTGGGTGTGATATACCTCAAACGTTACTAAGAAGTATTTTACACTTGCATCGGAGAAAATACGATTCACATATGCCAAGTTATCGCTTTGAAATGTGAACAACTGTTAGGATGGTTAAAGTGCGAATTTCGGGAAAGTTACATCACTTGCCATCCTCGTCTTCTAGGATGTGATCGAGGCCCACTTTTTGTCCTCGTGCGTGTTTCGCACTGGATCCCCATACAATGGCACTACAGAAAATTCAGCAGTATGGGCTAACGGGAGATGTCCGACTTGCTATTTCATCTGTTTTGCGATCTCTTTGTGAATGGCATTGCAGAAATCCTCGATCGAGCACCTTCCACGGCGCAAGACGACAGGGGCGGAGTAATCCGGAGACTGCCCCCGAGGCTTTGTGTAAACACGGACAAGTTCCAGGGCATCCCACATCTTTTCCAGCAGTTCGTCCACATTCATCCACTCCTTGGATGATACTGGTACACTGTTTGGTATTTTGTATCTGATGGACGGTGATGCAAATTCAATTAAGGGAATCAAACCGACACTTACAGAAGATCGAGCTCCTCTATCGAGATGGCATCTATCTGGCGGGCGCCGTGATGGACTCAACAAATTGAAGTGATGCTACTCACTTTATTGAGAACCTAAAGATCGGGTCAACGCAAGTGTCACACTGTAGTCACGACGTAAACCTACGTAGACAGCGGGAATATAAACTCTGTTTGGTGTGTGAGAATCGCGATGGACAGGGAACGGGGCAGAAACTTGCCTGTTGGCTTCGATCACGTCAACCAGGTCATCCGAGGTGCAGTTTGGTTCACGTATAGTAACGTCCGCGTTGCTGAGTTTGTACTCGCTGAGGACGGCTTTGATTTCATCGTGATCGATGTTCGTGAGGGGGACCGTGTTTGTGATTGCAATTCCGCCCTTGTCTTTCTTGCGAACCATGACGGCAGGAGGCTTTTTATTGAGGCGAATGCCAAACCCTTCTAGTTCGCCCTCGATAATCTTTTTATCGCCAAGAGGCTTGAGGACGTCGAGCACGATGAAGATCAGGTTGCACGTCCGCGCGACTGTCGGAGGAGAGATAGGTTCAACGGGTTGTTTCAGGGTATGCTATGCCTTATTTCTCACCAGCGATCACTAACGAACGATAAGCAAGAGCCATGCGTGTCAAGAAACGACATACCCTGACGACCTCTACCACGGCCATCATTCGCACCCTCGATAATACCGGCTAAGGAAGGGGGTGTGTTAGTCTCCGCAAGGCGATGCTGACGCGCTCACGCAAATCTAGGATCTGTATTGGAGCACCGTGTACTTTGAGTGTGCCAGGGACGGTGGTAAGGGTGGTGAAGTCGATTTCGGACACTTCTGAATGAGTGCCCGTGAGTTTTGACATGAGCGTGGACTTGGGACGCGGTGCTCAGCGCGAAAATGGATCTTGGTTGTCACGCTCACTTTTCCGACGGACGGGAAGCCTACAAAGCCGACTGTTGCGACGCCCGTGCGAGCTACATCGAAGCCGATGCCTCCCCCGCCACCACCGCCTCCGGACGGTGATATCAACTCCCGCCTGAGCTTTGCGAGTTTGGCCTTGAGCTGACCGAGGTGGTAGCTGGTGGCCTTGTTCTTTTGGGCTAGGCGATTGAATATGTTTGGCGAGCAGCGGACAAGTATCTGCACACGGACATACTTCGGGCCTGGATGCTTGGGTGAACGACGCTATGGCGAGAGGGTGCTACACAGGATTACCATTTCATCTTCTATTTCCTTTCCGAAATTGATGAGAACAAAAAGCCCATACAGTAGCAGAGAATCATACTTTGATTTTCTGCACGGTCGTCATTGCTGTGGATGATGATCAGCGGTAATGGTAGTATCTGATTACTTAAGTCGCTCGTTACTACGGACAGGAAGTTGACCGTGTCCTTTATTATTACTGCCTATCGTCCGCGCTCGCTCCCTTCCCAACGCTCTTTGCTGCGTCCACCACACTCGACAGCGACAAAGTCAGTCCTTTCTTTTCGCTTCCACTCTTTCCACCGCGCTTGGTTCCGTTCTGTATGCGACTGTGTCGCACGCGCGCCAACGATCCTTGTCCACCGAACTCGACACCCTCCTCGCTGTTGTGACCGACCCCATACAATGGGTTCTGGCCCTGCATGGAAACGAGAAGTCGTTCCCGACCACAAGGTATCTCATAGACCACCTCGCCCACCTGAACAAATGAATGATCACGTTCCACTAGTTCGACTTTATCGACACCCGCGAATTCACCGACAATGGATTCTTCATGCGGCTAAAGTCAGTGCTTCACTCTACGTCTTAGCGGGCCTTGCCCATCCGATACACACAGGTACCTGTGGCTTTACATTGTCATTCTCAAATCATTTCTTGTGTACATCTCGGATATCTTCTCTGCAACGACCATGTTGACCACTTCGGCATGGTCGAATCAAATTTTCAACGACTGTCAACATCAAGATGGCTGTTTCTACATCCCTTTCAATATTGGAAAATGGTTGTTCGTTGGGTGTATCATCTTTGGTTTTCTGCTCGTGAGTCCGCACTCTCGACGCGATCTACTGTGCTCTCATCTTTGTAGCTGGCGTATGAAGCTCGCAAGTCAAAGAAGATCATAGCCAGTCGGGATATTTCATATGCCTTCACGAACGTGATGGCGAACAACTATTATTCACTCCGTATGTTGCTCCATCGTCATGCAAGTACTACCCCGTCACTCGCCGTGTGTTTGCTTGCAGGCTCGTATGACCACTTCTGCTTCTTCGATCATATCAGTAACTCCACCAAGAAGAAGGACGATTTTGCTTTCTTCATCTTCTTCACGTTCAAGAGTAAGTTATTTTTACTGTTACCTTGTAGTGCTCACGTCCCATCATAGGTTGGAAGCGGTTGCTTTTGTCTGACGGTCCGCGACAGACGATCAACGCCCTGACGCTCTACAGTATTTACCTTGCCAAGAAGAACAATGGTCCATGGTTCGACGTGTCCAAGTACTTTGCCAACAATAGTCTATCGACATCCGCGCTGACCGTTTCAACGTTTTTCACCTTTGTCATCTTTGCTGGCTCGCTCCTGCTTTTGATCATTGCTGGCATCTTTTATATTCCTCTCCTTTGCTATATTCAGGGGAACTTGAAGGCAAGTGATCGTTGACATCTGAAATGACAGCTTCGGGCTGACATCCGCCTCTCAGGAATATGTCTGCCACAAAGTGGACAAGGTGGGTTTTCCACGACGCATGTCTTCACTCGTAACTAAGACGGCTATAGCGTATTGCCGAAGTCATCAAACGCCGCAACAAGGAACGGTTAGCAAAGGCTGCTAAGCTTGCTCAGAAGGAGGCCATGGGCGACTTTTCCCACCTTAAGAACAAGAAGGGTGAGATGATAGGCAAGCCCTTGCCACAGCCTACACTTCCCAATCTCTCCGTCGACGACGACGATACCACTTCCGCGATCAAGCGAGGACCATCCCCGAGCCCTTATGCTCAAGACTACCACTATCCTGCGGACAACAAGAGTATAGCGCCAAGTTATCACACAAATCCCGTGGGAGCCGACTACCCTGATTACCCGCCGATGCCAGCGTACAACGGGGGATATTCTCACCAGGCACCAGGCGCATATGGACAATACAATGCTTCCACGGCCACCTTTGACGAGGAACCACCCCACCGCTATGCGTACGACGACGACTATAGTAGCCAAGTCAATCTTTCCGCGGCCGCAGCCCCCATATCTCATCCGCAGACGGGGCCGTATGGCCATCCCGGGATGTCGGATAGCTACGTCGCAGATCCTTATGATGTTTATCAAGGCAGGCCAACTCCTGCGCCGCGGCCACCAAACGACGGCGCGACGGGAGGGGCTCGTGATGTGCAGGACTATCAGAGCCACTATACGCAACCGGCATATGCCTATGACTATACATCCTACGGGGATCCATATCACCAGTACCAAAGACACGGAGAGCAGGGTTCGCACGAGTATGGACATGCTATGTAGCCCACCAGATCCTGGAGTGAATTATTGTGATTCTTTTGTCCTTAATTTCCGCAGTGTTTCATATACTCGATTTGACATACGAGCGGCCAGATGTTGAGACAAAGGGTCGATACGTGTCAACGAGTCTCGTTTGTTCCCAGTAAGTACCCCGCAGCTCGTGCGAGGAACATTTCACCGGCCACCATCTTGTTCCGAGACCGGTGGGAACCAAAGCTCGTTAATTTTGGCCGCCATCTGAAACAAGTCTAGCAGGTCATCAGACAATTAATCTTGCCCTTGGTGTCGGGTCAGCAGTCGAGATGCTGCGGGAATGGCGCACTCTTTTAATCCCATGCCTTGTGTCCGAAACGGCACACAAACGCTTGGCCCCCTTGATGGTAACCAGGCCTTGTGTTCGACTCGGAGCTGTTCGAGAACGGCGGCAAAGTTTTGTGCGTGATGGGGTAGCGCACGCGCTGATAAAGATGCTTGATCAAGAGACTCGGTACGGGTTCGGCGTGATCCGACTGTCCGGTCGACGGACTCGTCACTCTAATCAGAAAAGCATTATAGGGGACTACTGACGCCATCTGTTTGTGATGGAAGCGGTTTCTCGGAAAACGGACCGGTTGGCTGCATCGCCAGCTGCAAATGTATGAGGGCCAAGGGAAACGTTGCCCTCGAAGCCCCGCAACATCCGAAAGAGCAGCGCCGGCGCTTCAGAGACTGTCTGTCAATTAATCTGTGGTTGGCGGGTTGATCATCTTGAAGTACCCATGCCAACCATGGCTCTATCGACGGCCTTTGGAGATACATCGACCGCTGTCACCAAGATATTGGCGGAATCCAAGGTGGCTGTCGAGGAGCACTGCAACAATAATGAACCACTGCGATTCTAAAAGAACAACAGCCATGTCTTCATTACACCGTTAAAAGCCTTGCCCGACCTCATCGGAGGGGAAAAGGAAACTGGTATGAAGACGATAAATTACGTCGTCCGCGGATCAGTAAAGCACGATGTGCATGCAATAAATAAAATAAAGTGTTCTAGCGGAAAAGCTTCTCCCAGATGATGATTCCAATGAGGAGGACAAGCAGGGCGATGATGGCAGCAGTCACTACGCGTTGCTGATACATCCTGGGAACAATGGTCAGCGTGGCGGCCTACCGAGGCGAGCTGACGAGACTGAACCTACCGCCTGATCATTTTCCTCAGCGTCCCCGATGCGCGGTCTATGGACGTATCCGCGGTTCGCAGCTAAGAGGTGGTGAGCGGCGCGTCCGGGACCCTGGGAGACCCGCCAACGTACGGTATCTCTCGCGTTTTCGATCTGCTCTCGCTGGGCACGAAGGTTCATCAGAATCTCGGCGCCTTGGTCCTCGGTTTCGAGGGCGATGCGCTGGGACTCCTGCAGTCGTCTCGAGCCATCCTCCAACGTCGACATTCCGGCCAGCAGCCTCGTTCTGTCGCTCATCGCGCCATAAGGTTCGTCCGAGGTCGGGGTGCCCACTCTTCCGGGCGACGTGAGCAGGTCCGCACGGGAGAACTGGGTGTGCAGGTCCTTGGACAGCTTTTTGGACCTGGCGAGATCCGCTTTGGCGGTTCGGAGGCGGGACTGGTACTGGGGCCTGAGCGATTGGGGTATCCCCTGGATTTCGATCTCCATCTGCGAGATCTGCACGCATGTTAGCCAGCGAGGGGAGCAGCGGGTGGGAGGCCATGCCATTTCGTCAGCCTCGTCGAGCTCCATCTCGACACGCCTGAGGGCCGCTCTTCGTTGCTCTGTGCGCGCGCGCAAGGTCGGTGAGATTCAGTAGCACGAGCGCACGGACGCACCACCGCGTTCATCTTTGCCGTCTGCGTCGAGCTTCGAGCGTACGCCGTCCAGTATTTGGCGAAAGTCTTGCTCGTATGTGTCGAAAAGCGCGGTCGGGGAGTTGTCCATGGTGGGGGGCGGATGAGAGAGCGTCGTGCTGCGGCGTGTCTCTCACCAAAACGGGCAGTCGAGCCAGCCTCGCGTCAACCGTCATGTCCTCGAGCACGCCGTCCGTACTACCATGGCTCTCCTGCGCGAACTTGGGCTGACAGAAAAAAATTTGGCTGGCAGGGTCTCCTTATACCTCGACCCGCAAATACGGGACTGGGTCCTGTTCCCAATCACCCTCGTCATGGTGCGCGCGTTCTAGCCATGCCATCGTTTACGCTGACCACGTCATTCCAAGATTCTCGTTGGCGTGCTACGGCACTATGTCGTGCTTTTACTACAATCTACGCCTAAAAAATTGGGCCGTGCTGCCCTCCGCGAACAGTATGTCGCTGTCCTCGATGGTGCTACGGGAGATTGTTGACTGCTTGCAGGCGGGCACTGGCGAGGTCTCAGATACTCCGCGCGACGTCTACAAAGTCGCCTATACCACCGTTGTACTACAAGACGATGTCCCAGAACCTCTCCGAGGCGTTCAAGGCGGGCACGTATCTCAAGGATGGCCCGCCCAAGGGTGACTCGGCATTGTCCCCACCGAACCCGTTCTCGGACCCCGCTGCGATGGACGGGATGATGGCAGGGATGAAGACGCAGGTGGTGATGATGGTCCCGCAAATGGTGATCATGGGGTGGATCAACTTTTTCTTCCAGGGGTTTGTGCTCAGTGCGTCACCGCGCGGCTGGGCGGACGGGGTCGCTGATGTTTTTCACGTTTCTAGTCAAGCTGCCCTTTCCGTTGACGCTGGGGTTCAAGTCCATGCTTCAGCGTGGCATTGAAACCCCTGATATGGACGTGCGGTGGGTGTCCTCGCTGTCGTGGTACTTCCTCAACTTTTTCGGCCTGAATGGGCTGTACCGCCTCATCCTCGGGGGTGACAATTGTACGTTGTTCCGGTTGTGGGTTTAGACGCTGGCGGTGACATGCGGCTCTCCGTGTTGTAGCCGCCGACTCGACGCGTGACATGACGATGTCGCCATTCGCGGGGATGGGGGCGGCGCCAGCCGGGCAACCACAAGACTATGGAAAGCTGTTCAAGGCGGAGCGGGACAATCTGGAGTTTGCGGAGGGACAGTACAGCTGGGCAGGGCAAGATATGGACATGAAGATCCTGGGCAAGTATGGAAAGCTGAGACCGAGTAGAGGGTAGCGAGATACAGTAGAGTAGCATCTAGAGAAACAGGGAACGGGGTTACATGGCTGGAGATGTGCAAAAACGGAGAGATCGTATCGAGTCCGAGAATCAATTCCGCCGCGAGAGGAGTGCCGATTAAGGGGAGATAGTAGTAGGTTCGCGAGCGTCAACGAGATAAGATACGATGGGAGATGCGACACACGCGAGGCTATACAAGGCCGTCATAAAGAGACAGGGCCTGGGTCACATGGGAGAGAGTGAGAAAGCGCGGGGCCAGGGTGTTGGGGAGGAGTTACCTGAACGATAGTTGGATCTTGTTTGCTGCCCTCTACGAACTCATCGTAGGTAAGCTTGGCGTCTTTGTCCCGATCCATATTCGTGAAGATCTTGTGTACACGCTGGGGGGCAGGGTCAGGTGGGGCAAGGAAATGAACAGGGACACAGTGCCTTTTCAGGCGTGTCTTCATCCGCGGGGGGCTTGACCATCTGACCGGTCATCTTGTAGATGGACGCGACGATCTGGAGCATCTCGTCGTAGGTGATGAAGCCGTCCTTGTCTATGTCGTAGAGCTGGAATGCCCCTGTGGGATTGGGTGAGATGCGGGCAGGGGATGCGGGGAGAGGACGGATAGACACATTTGAGTTTCTCGTCCAAGCGACCACGGCTCGTGACGCTGAGGGCGCAAATGAACTCTTTAAAGTCGATGGTGCCGTTCTTGTTCTCGTCAAAGACGTTGAAGACGTAGTCGGCGAACTCGCCGGGGTCGCCGAAGGGGAAGAACTGCTTGTATATGTGGCGAAACTCGGACTTGTCGAGCTGGCCGGAGGGGCAGTCCTTGAGGAAGCCCTTGTACCTGTCTGCGGGTGAGCGGGGCAAGGAGAGGGGGACGTGCGGCGTGGTGTGCACCATTGCTGTAGCTCACGCTTGTCGACTGGCGGCGCGACGGTGATGAGCGTGCAGATGCGTGTCGGATGCGACTCACAGTACGTGTTCTTCTGCAGGTCTGCGAGCTGTTCCGGGGAGAGCTTCGAGTGCGACTTGCCCATGGTCGATGCGGACGATGATCTCGATGGTGGTTGCGGACGATGAGCACGACGTCCATTTATAGTCGCCATCTTATATTTAATCAAGCACTATATACGCCTGACGTCCTCCTCCTCCCCCCCCCCCCCCCCCCCCCCCCCCCCCCCCCCCCCCTCGCCCCCCCCCCCCCCGCACCCCCCCCCGCCGCCGCC
>JBBPUI010001416.1:0-10153 GCA_038094615.1 Heimioporus aff. retisporus | reverse complement strand
CGTGGGCTTCTTGACCTCAGGAGGTCCTTTCTTGGTTTGTCGTTTGGAGCTGGTTGTTGGAGGGTCATTCCCTCCTTTATCAGGCGGTTCTGCCGCCATAGCCTTCGCAGAGCTGCGAGTTTGTACACGATTTGCCATCGTGAATTGTTATCCGCACGTTAAAAAAGTGTAAGGTTGTTAATACCGTTAGTACTTAGATCGCACAATAACGTGAATCGGTATTCAATTCACAGCGATACGGAAAGTACAAAAGTATTATGCGGGCTGTCTTAGCGACAGCCCACCTTATATGTATTCTACGGGCGCATGTGATTTACGTATCACATGCGCCATGGTATTGCCAATCGCGCCGTCCGTCCTCCGACGGCTGTCGTGACGTGCGGTGCAAAGCACCATTACCATATCTGGGCCTTAAGCCCCTATGGTACTAATCTAAGGGCCGTTAGCCTGTCATTCTGATATGTGGGCATTAGGCCCTTACATGAATATCCAAAATCAAAATGTCCATCTCCAACTAATGCATCACAGAAATAACAAGATCCTGGAGGGCATGGTAGGTTTCAAGGATGTGGAAGGAACAATGCAGCAGGCAATGTCATTGGCAATGAGGTCAGCATGGGAGTGGAGGTGGGAGAGCTTGTAATACATGCAGAAAAGAGAATGGAGGGGGGACGAAGATGCTAAGTGGTTATGAAGAGTGATATGAAGATTCGGATTATCAAGAAACAAAAGCATACATCCCTGCTGAATCAAAGAGAAAGGCTCACAGCAAATATGGGAGGCAAAGGGAGGGGGGTTGACGACAGGTTTGGTAGTGATAGGGGAAGGAGGCCACAGGCTGTTCCAGGCATGGTCCAAAGTTTCAAGACAAGGGAGTTCAGGAGGTGGGTTCCAGCCTACATCAGCTTTGACAGAAGAGGAGCAACTAGGGGAAACATTGGGCATTGCAACAAGATGGTGATGGGGAAGAGGATGAAGGGAAGATGGAGGGATAAAGGTTCTTATAGTCTGAGAGAATTTCCTTGGCATGTTTGAACTCTGATTTGGGAAGCCAGGAGTCTTCTTTGGCTGAGTATCCTTTCCATTGGACCAAGAAGCATTGGTTGTTTGGAGTTCCCTTGTGTTGGATCACCTTTTCCATCTTGTATTCTTCTTCTCATTAATGAGATCAGGTGGGGGAGAAAGGAAGTTTGGGCCATGAACATTGTTTTTGCAATAGGGTGATAAGAGAGAAGCATGGAATGTGTTGTGAATTTTCCAGGTATGAGGGAGATGGAGTTTGTAAATGAGTGGAGATAGCACCTGGACAATGGTAAAGGATCCTTCTCACTTAGGAGTGAACTTTGGATGGGAGATAAGATGTTTCAGGTTGCAAGCTTCTAGCCAAATCTTATTGCCTTTATGGAAGGGAGTAAATTTATTATGAGAGTAAGCTTTCATGACTTGTCTAGCAAGTTCATGAGTGGCCAGAGCTTCATCTCAAGTGGCAGAGAGGGTTTTCAGTTGTTCTTCAACTGCTGGAAGGTTGGATTCTGCAATGACAATGAGGAGGGGGCAAGGTTCGAAGCCATAGGTGAGGAAGAAGGGGGATTTGCTGGTGACAGAGTGAGGGCAGTGGTTGTGGGTGAATTTGGCATGGGATATCATCTGGGACCATGTAGAAGGGGAGTTTCCACAGAAGATGCAGAGATAAGTCCTGACTTCTTGATTGACATGTTCCATTTCTCTGTCAGACTGAGGATGATAAGTGGTGGAGAGGGAGAGGTTGTATCCAAGGAGTCATCTGAGTTCTTTGACAAAGGCAGAGGCAAATTGGGGACCACAATCTGAGATGATTTTGTTGTAGAGGTTGAATTGAATGTAAATCTTGTGGGGAAAGAGGGAGGCAATCCCTTTGATGGAAACAGATTTTTTTGTAGGGCAAAGAATTACCCCCTTAGTAAGCCCATGGTCTACCACCAAAAGACTATCAAAGCCATTGGAGAGGGGAAGATCTGTGATCAAATCACAGGAGACCTGTTGGAATGGATGGGAGCAGGAGGAGGAAATGGGGGACAAAGGAGGGAGGTGGGGTGGGTGTTGGCCTTGGCCAACTGGCAGGAGGTGCAACCTTCAATATATTTTTGGACAAATTGGGCAAGACCAGGCCACCAGAATTCCAAGGCAATGAGTTGGTGAGTTTTCAAATATCCTAGATGACCAGCAGCGAAATGATCATGGTGTCACTCAATGACAGATCTGTGGAGGTTTGGAGGGACATAGGCACAGCCTTGGTAAGTGAGGATGCCAACATCATATTGCCAATCAGAGAGTTGGGGGTGAAAGCAGGTGGGGACATCACCTGTGGTGGTGTGGAGTGCATTGAGCACAAGGGGATTTGAGGTGGAGGAGGAAGCAAGCTTCTCCTGGAGGGCAATGTTGATGATGTTAACAAAGAGGGAGTCAGGGAGGAGTGTGATATTGTCATTATCATTGTCATTGGCAGGAAGGAGATCAGGATGACAGGAGGGGGCATCAGGAGCAGCAAGGGAGGGTACCAGGTACATGGATGAGATGGAGGTTGAAGTCAGAGATATTGAGCAACCATCAAGCCTGTCAACAGTTGGGCTTTTGGGATTGTTGGAGGTATGTCAGGTTCTTGTGATTGGTGAAGACCTGAACCTGAAAGGGGAAACCATGGAGATAGTGCTGCCAGGCCTTGAGACCACAAATGATGGCAAGGCGCTCCCTATCATAAATGTTGTAGTTCCATTCTGTGGGGGAAAAGGGCTGAGACAGGTAGGAGCAGGGGTGCCAGTCACCATTGGCATCAGTTTGCAGTAATACACCACCAGAGGGGTATTTGGAGGTGTGGTGGTGATGGTGAAAGGGCAGGTGGGGTCAGGTAGGTAGAGGATTGATTGGGAAAGAAGGAGCTTCTTCAGCTCATCAAAGGACTCTTGGCAAGAAGGGGACCAGTTCCAAGGTTGGTTCTTCTTGGTGAGGTCAAGGAGAGGACAGGTAATGTTGGAGTAGTTGGGAATGAAATGTCAGTAGAAGTTGGTGAAGCTGAGGAAGGAATGGATGTCCTTGACCTTGGAGGGTGTTGGCCATTCTTGAATTCCATTGAGTTTGACTGGGTCCATGGTGAGCTCATCTGGGCAAACAATCATGTCCAAGTATTTGACCTCCAAGGCTGTAAACTTGCATTTCTTGAGCTTGAGATGAAGGTTGAGTTCCTTCATGTGTTGTAGGATACATTTGGTATGTTCCTCATGGGTCTTGGCATTGAGGGAGAAGATGTGGAGGTCATCCATGTAAATGACAAGCCATCCTTCAGCAATCATGTCTCAAAAGGAGTCTGTTACACTTGGCCTGGGTAGGGACAAGTGAAGACTTGGTAGGATCACCTACACAAGTCAAAGGATCAAGGGACAAGGGTGTCGGCCTAGATGAACTAGCTGAGGGGAGTTTACAGGGGGGCTGACGTAGTCAGGGACGAGCCGAGGAGTCTTGGGGTCGTGGCCAGAGACGAAGGTTTCAAGGTTTCAGGGTTGGGTAGTTAGACTACCGGAGATTCCAGGGGATCTCATAATAGAGATGATCGAAGGTTCCTCTTTCTCTAGGATACCTAAGGTGAAGGATAAGGAGTAAGGGGCATGATTCCCTTAGGATGCGAAGTGAGACAAGACAAGTGAAGGCGAAAACCCAAGTAGGAATTGCTTAAGGATAATGTACATGGCAGCTGGGTATATATACTACTGAGGTGGCCTGAAGGCACTGTCTAAGGGAGTCATCCTAAGTAGTGGTAGAATAGCCATAAGGCTATGGGTTCTAAGTATAAGGCGCAGCGAACTGCAATCAGTGAAGCTGTCCGTGATGAAGGGAAAATATAAGTATAAATAGCATGGGGCGGTGCAGGTGGAAACGCATAGGAAATCTAAGAAAAGAATGATCAGGCTTGACTGACCATATGGGAGAGTCGCAATCTAGGAGAGGAAATGAGTCCGTATTGTCCAGGAAGAAAGGAGAAATCAAAGGAGGAGGAGGAAAAAGAATAGGGGTCTGTACGAACCATAACAGAGTCATTCATAAAATGCTGGAATGTGGCTGGAGAGTTGCAAAGCCCAAAGAACATGATGGTGGGTTTGAAGAGGCCTTTATGGGTAATGCAGGCCATTTTCCATTGGTGTCTGTCTTTGATACGAACATTGTTGTAACCCCAGTGAATGTTGAACTTGGTGAAGACCTTAGCTCCTTTGAGTTTATTGATGAGGTTGGAGATGAGGGGAAGGGGGTAGGTGTTGCAAATGGTATGTTTGTTAATGTATCTGTAGTCCTGGCAGGGGCAAATGCCTCCATCTTTCTTTTTGACAAAGAAGAAGGGAGCAGCTTGAGGGGAGTTCAAAGGGTGGATTTTGCCAGCTGCAAGATTTTCATCAAGAAAGGCTTTGATAGCTGCCTTTTTGTCAGGGGAAAGAGGGTAGAGTTTGCCGATTTTGGAAGTAAAGGTTTCATTGAGGTTGATTTCATGGTTATAGGGTTGGCTGGGGGAAACATGATCAGTTGCCTCCTTTGAGAAGATGGAAGCAAAGTTGGTGTATTCTTGTGGGAGGATAGGCTTGGGTTTTGCCTTTTCAGCAGCCATGGTAAGTTCCATGGCAGTGGTAAGTCTGGTGATGGTGACATCTGGGACAAAGTGGGAACCACATTGGATGATCCATTGGATGACTCAGACATCATGGTTTTGAAGGAGGTGCTGCTGTTGGGTTTCCTTTTGCATGTAGTTGAAGAGACATTCATCCCAGATAGTATCCACATTGTGTTACGATTCACCCCTATTCTTTTTCTTTAGTCATTGACGCTTACTATCGTCGGCCTTACCCGATGCTTTTACTTCGATAGAGTGCTCTAGAACATGCAACATGTTCGTCGCACACCCTTATCTTGTTATCTTTACTTCTTTCTTCTTTTCGAATATTCTTCGCTTAGTCATAGTTGTTCCACAACCTTCTATGACCTTCCATTGCACAGTATATAAGCCTAGGTACTTCGTCCCTTGTACCCTAGCTTAGTTCTGCTCAATCTTACCTCGTTCCCCTTCGTTCCCCTCATCGTAACTCGCTGCTACCTCATCGGTAGGCAGACTTATACTCGAACCACCTGCTACACGTCCTAGCAGGCAGAACCCTTGACCCTACAGGGCAAGTACTCCATCGTCACCTAGAACCCTTGACCCTACATTTTAGTTCTTTGAGCCTACGCTCGTTCCTACCCGGACCAAGTGTAACACATTGATATGACAAGGGGGTCAAGGGGTAGAGGTTCTAGGGGTTGGAAAAGGGGGTCAAGTGTGTTTTTAGTAGAGATGATCTGATTGATTGGATTCCAGGGGAATGGACAATTCTTGAGAGGTCCAGTTGATGGAGCCAATGTGAAGTTTGACTGGCTTGGAGAGGGTAGATATAGTGGAAGGTGGTGTGAAAGGTGGAAGGGATTGGATAGAGGCAAAGGTGTGGACAAGGGGGGGAGGGACAGGGGCAGGGTGAGGTGCTTGGAAGGGGAATAGAGGGGGGTGAGAAGTGGTTGGGGTGGGGGAGGGTGACATGGGATTTCTAAGGATTTGGAGCACCAAGGAAAGTTGGTGGGCAAGGTTGATGTCCTCCTGTTGCTCAGCAGCAGTGGGAAGCATTATATCTGGGTCTAGGTGTGATGGTTTGGAGGGGAAGGATGACAAAGATGAGGTTTCTGAGAGGATTTCTACAGTGGTGAGTCTGTGTGTACCATGTAGAGCTCTTTCTCTGTGGGAGGGGGTCCTGGGAGGAATGGTGGAGGATCTGTAACAATGACAGTCCTAAAACATACAGCTTAGTCCTTTTGTTATGCTTGGTCTGGGTAGGAATGAGTGTAGACTCAAAGAACTGGAACGTGGGGTCAAGGGTTCTGTCTGCTAGCACCTATAGCAAATGGTTTGAAGGTAAGTCTGCCTACCAAAGAGGTAGCAGTGAGTTTCAATGAGAGGAGTGAAGGGAAACAAGGTAGATTGAGCAGGACTAAGCTGGGGTACAAGAGATGAAGTACCTAGGCTTATATACTGTGCAATGAAAAGTCATAGAAGGTTGTGGAACAACTATGACTAAGTGAAGAAACTTCAAAAAGAAGAAGAAGTAAAGATAACAGAGATAATGGTGTGTGACAAACACGTTGTATGTTCTAGATCACTCTATTGAAAGAGAAGCATTAGGTTAAGCTGATGATGACACATATGAATGACAGGGGAAAAAGAATAGGGGTGAATCATAACAACAACACATTATTATCAGCCATGAGATTAACCTGAGATTTGCTAAGCTGAAACTCCTATCCCTTGTCCAATTCCAGTCTTGAAAGTGTCCCTCTCCCTATTCCTTCAAGATTTCACCAACAACATAGTCCAAGTTGTCAGCCTGGGTATCAGCCAGCCTATTGTCAGTCCATCCTGCCTGCTGGAAATTCTGGCACTTTGTCTACCCTTGCCAGTCCTACTACCTATAGCCCAACTGATCCCTCTTCTTCCCTGCTGGCACTCATTTCTGAATCAGGAAGCTCAAGTAGCTCATTTGATCTTAGAACCTGTTCTGTCCCACTTACAGCTCCTGGCTTACCCATAGTTCTACTCCTCACCCAAATTCCTATAGGGGAGGAGACAAATGAACACATGGGACCTCACTCTGGAGGAAGCAGTGGAGATCAACAGGTTCAGCCAGCCAGACAGGAAGGTGTGGGAAAGTGTTGGAGCAGATCAAGTAGTGTCCTCCCATGAAGTGCACTTTGCTGCAATGATGCAGGAGGTGCAAATGTGGCAGATGGAGGCAGTGGCCCAAGGCCAACTCATAAAGTACACTTTGAGATGTCCAGATCTGATTCTGATGAACTGGCTCAAAGATAATGCCTTCAAAGCTATCAACTGGAAGAAAATCTTCAATCTCTCTTTGCCTATGGCAAGTGTGACCCTAATGGTGAACTATGCCAATCCAAGATTTTGGACTGCCTGGTTCAACACAACTCATCACCTCAGCAACATTTTCATCCTGCCTGTTACAATTTGCCCCTATTCTTTTCTCTTTGTCATTCATGCTTGTCATCATCAGCTTAACCTGATACTTCTCCTTTGATAGAGTGCTCTAGAACATGCAACATGTTCGTCACACAATGTTATCTTTGTTATCTTTACTTCTTGTTCTTTTGCTTAGTCATAGTTATTCCATAACCTTCTATGACTTTCCATGCACAGTATATAAGCCTAGATATTTTGTTTCTTGTACTCTAGCTTAGTCCTGCTCAATTCTACCTTGTTCCCTTTGCTCCCCTCATTGTAACTCGCTGCTACCTCTTTGGTAGGCAGACTTACCTTCGAACCACCTGCTATACATCCTAGCAGGAACACCCTTGACCCTGTGTGGCAAGTTCCTTATCTTCATCTTGAACCCTTGACCCTATGTTCTAGTTCTTTGAGCCTATGCTCATTCCTACCTGGACCAAGTGTAACAAAAGGACTAAGCTCTACATTTTAGGACTGTCATTGTTACAGATCCTCCACCATTCCTCCCAAACAACCCTTTGCCTTAGAATGAGCTCTATTGCATACGCATAGGCTCACCCCTGCTGAATTTCCCTCAGAATCTTCATCCTCATCATCCCCACCCACAGAACAGGCTCACCTAGATCCTGACACTATTCTCCCCACTGCTGCTGAGCAACAGGTGGACATTGACCTTGCCCATCAACTTTCCTTGGTGCTCCACATCCCCAGAAATCCCACACCACCCTCTCCCACCCCAACCACTTCTCATCCCCCTCTATTTCCCTTTCAAGTGCCTCACCTCACCCCCACCCCTCCCCCTCTTGTCCATACTTTCACCTCTACCCAACCCCTCCCACCTTTCACCCCTACCCCCACTATGACCACCCTCTTGAAACCAGTTGAACTTTGCATTGGCTCCCCTGACACCTTCAATGGTGATTATATGAAGGCTGTTACGGTTGTTTCCCTTTGTTCACATCCTTTCTGTCCGTCCACACACACCTTTAGGTTCGACTCTTACTTTTCCTTTTGATGCTGCGCATCCTTATTCATTCTTGCTTACTTGACGCTGATGCGTCCTTTTATCTCTTACTCATTCCCGCTTATTCGACGATGACGCGTCCTTTTGTTTCCTTTTATCTCTTACTCATTCCCGCTTATTCGACGATGACACGTCCTTTTGTTCCACACCGTTCTATGACATTCTACGCTTACGCGTCGCCCGGTATATAGTCCATTCGTTTACAATGATGTACTCTATTCTCGATCTGCGCAATCTAGCGTACTCTTGAGTCACCCTCAGTCTCTCAGTCCCTTAGTCCCTCAGTCCCTAGTCCGCCTCTTTGGCGTGGTCCTTCGTCTCTTTGTCCCTTCAAGCTGAGTTGTACCTCTTCGTGAGTGTCCTGCTCGTTGGTAAGTCTTCGACATAGTCTCGACCCACTCAAGGTACGCCCTGCGTAACAAAAGATCGAGAATCTCCCCTGTCCCTCCTATTACGGAGTAGGACCCACCCCAGTTCATCATTCGCAGCATCAGAGCCCCCAGTGATGACTCCTCCGACGAGGAGCCCACCCTCTTGTCCCTAGAACTTCGACGTCATCATCGCCTAGCAGGACGAAACATCCCAAACCCAGTAACTTCCCCACTTCGTACCCCAGCACCCCCATCGTCTCGCTTCACCAGCTCCACACACTCCCAACCTCAGCGCCCCAGTACCCCCTTAGGATCCCCCATCGCTCTTAGCCCAGTTCTCCCACAGATTCCCCTCAGCACCCCAGCACCCCCACAGAACCCGTTACCCCAAACGGCCCCTCCCACTGTCCACATCCCACCTAGCACCCAGACCACTCACACCATGACGGAACTTAAGGCAGCCCTCCCAGCAGACTTCTCCGGCGACCCTTCCGACGCCGTACGATGGATCAAAGCCATGAAGGCGTACTTCGAGATAAACAAAACCTTGTACTCCACCGACGAAACCAAAATCATGACCACTCTCAACAAGATGAGCAAGGGGCGAGGCATCTCTTTCTCAGAAATGTGGTATGATTGCATGGCCAACCCGAACTTCCCTGACAAAACCTTCGACAAGTTCTCTACCAACTTCGAGTCCACTTTCTACCCCTTCGACACCCAAGCCACTGCCCGTCTTGAGCTATCTAAGCTCGCACAGAAATCTACTCGAGGACCCAATGGAGAAGCTGATGACGGCTTTCAAAAATATATCACCGACTTCCAGAACCTCGCAGCCAGAGCCTCCATCACCGACGACACCACCCTCATCGACCAGTTCTCTCTTGGGCTAGATCAACAACTGTCCATCATGATTCTCTCCATGACAACCGTCC
The DNA here is from genome assembly GCA_038094615.1 of Heimioporus aff. retisporus. NCBI lineage: Eukaryota > Fungi > Basidiomycota > Agaricomycetes > Boletales > Boletaceae > Heimioporus > Heimioporus aff. retisporus. The sequence continues at coordinate 763 of JBBPUI010001416.1, read as the reverse complement.
CCACCACCATCAAAGAATGGATCGAAAAGGCCAAAACCTTCCACGCCCAGAAAGCCCGCATTGCCGCCCTTCGACGAGGCCATCGCACCCCCTCCTCGTTCTCTCGTACCTCCACTACCACCTCAGACCCTAACGCCATGGACGTTGATGCCATCCGCGTTTCTAAACTTACCCCAGCCGAACGTGCTCGCTGCTTCAGAGAAGGACTCTGTCTCCGCTGCCGTCAGAAAGGACACAACGCCACCCAGTGCAAAACATTCACTTCGAAAACCTCTCGTCCCCCCCAGCAACGCATCCAAACCACCAGCACCACCCCAGTCACTGCCTCCCCTCCTCCCCCTCCCCCGAAACAATCCTCAGCCCTTGAGACCTACGTTTCCAAACTCAAAACCACCGGAAAGGACGAGGGAGAAATCTTGCAAACTCTCAAACTCTGCTTCGAAGAAGCCAAGGACGATTCCGCTCCGGGTTTTCAGTAAGGGAAGAAGTTGTAACGTCTCCTTCCCTAGATATCAACACTGTAATTGTAGGCCTCTCGAATGAACGAACCTTGCGTCTCCCTGTCCGCCTACACGCTAAATCACAAACTGTTACCACCACTGCTCTAGTAGACTGTGGTGCCACCAGCAACTTCATCGATGTCTCTCTTGTACCGAAGCTTCGAAAAGCAATCTGGAAACTCCCTCAACCACTCATCGCATACAACGTGGACGGAACTCCCAACCACCAGGGGACCATCCGTTTTTCCATCACGGCTAACGTC